>JFFI01002089.1:9490-19890 GCA_001563125.1 Colletotrichum salicis
CTAGCTTAAATTATGTGTAAATGTAAATTTTCCTCACATTTTGTGCCGACTTGGGGATCAAGGAGGCGAAAGTTGTAATTGCATTTATATGTATATAGAATTGTCAAGACATGTCGCCTACTTGGTCTAACAACGTTCTTCGCGTCACAAGCTGTCTAAAGAATATGCAAACTGAGGATCTACACTCAACAATCAGGGAAGGCTTGTTGTTCAGAAAACCTTGGCCAGAAGCAGACTGGGAATATTCCCATTCCCAACTCCAAGTCATTTTGGTGCTTTGAAAGAGCCGAGAGAATCCATCGTAGTGGCTAAAACCACTACTGGCAGCCAGGGCAAATAGCCTCGACATACTCGAGGTACTCCTTGGCATAGTCCACGTTGCTCTTGGAAGCAGAGCAAGCCCGCTTCTCGATCTGGAAGAGGTCTCTAGCGGAACGTCTGCGCGTGCAAGAGGAGAACTGCGACCAAGGGGCTTCACCCCAGGCGGGGTGGTTGGGAGGGAAGGCGGCGAGCTTGTACTGCGACCCGCCGGTGCCCATGTTGCTGTAAATGTTACCCTGGTAAAAGGGGTTCAGCTCCTCCTTGCCCTTGACACCGCCGCGGACGGGGGTCCAGCCGATGATCTGGTTGTCCTTGATGCCGCCGAGGGCGGCGAACTCGGCCTCTTGCGGGTATGGGTTGTACTTTTGGAGGGTGCCCTGGCAGTCAATCATGTTGGGGGCCGAGTGGATGCGGTAGACGAAGCCGTTACCGCCCAGGAAGCGGTTGACCCAGGTCTCGGCCAGGTTGCGGTCCGAGGTCGTGGAGACGTAGCCGTCCTCGTCCTTGCTGAAGCCGGTGCTGGCTCCGTTGACGTGGTTCCACAGGCTGGTGTCTGGCGCGGCGACGCCAAAGGTGGATTGGCCCTTGGGCAAAAAGCCCTTGGAGGCCTGGATGGTAGCGTAGGGTCTCGAATCTGCGCGATGGAGATCTAGACTATTGCAGAGAAAGGCCCAGAAAGCAATGAGCGTCGGCCCAAGCACGAGGGGTTGCTGTCTAGCCATTGTTGAATTATAAAGAGAGACTGTTCAAAAGAATGTGAAAGGCTTGTCAAATGATTGTATAGTAAGAGAGTGTAAGATCTGAAGCCTTGTTGTGTATTGAGTCTAGGATGAGAAATACTGCGGATTTTGACTGGTTTATATCATGATTCTTGATCTTTCAAGCAAGGAGGCTCTTCTGGAAGAGCACCTTAGACACAGTCCGCGCATTCCGATCTTTCCGCAAAGCATACAATCACGCTCTACTCTGCGTGACACTTACACGACAACTTCAACTTTCGAGAGTCATGTCGAGACGAGTCTAGTATGAATTCAGGCGCATAAAAAAACAAATAGATTGATTGTATTCAACGAAGTTACGGTTCTTACACGCTTTCGTATCCATACGAATATCTTTACATTTTTGCCAAGACTAGACTAGTTGGTCGTTCGTTAGTACTTTGAACTCTGAAGACGATGGAATCCGAAACCGACGGAGCCGGGTAAGGTCTTAGACGGAGTCAGAGTGATTTGTAAACCGTCATTGTAAAGGCCGACAAAATTGGAGAACAAGTAACTCGACTGCGACGGCGAGACTCTAGTTAAGAGAGGTAAGCATCAATAAAGAACAAATCCCTTCTAGAACAGGACCTTTCAGAGTTGTGACAGGCTAACCTTGGCTAATTGGCGATCATGTTCTGTTCGTGATATATTGCCAAGACCCCGATGTCTCATCTGATATTGGATAGGCCTCCGACGAAGCCCGAATGGCCGGGACAAGAGACTCAAGAGCAAATAAGGTTTAAGGCTACGTGTGTCCATCCCAAATGGAGTCTTGAAATACCCAACTAAGAGGTAGTAAGACTCTCCTTGAGCCTCTGAGGCTGGGATCGTCGGTCTACAAAGACGCTATATGCATTGGGCCGAACAGTAGACAAAAACTGGGACTGGTAGATATCTATCTGTATAATATCCCCATTCCAAATAGGCCCAAACTTACCAGTAACGATATCGACTCATCAAGTAACTCCATTGCACATCCCCAATCTCTTCAAACCCACCAAACTTCCCGAACGCATTCGGCGCATCCCATCTCCCTCAACTCGGCCTTTTTGACAATCACACCAACATCATGGGCAACTCTTCAACTTCCGTTTCTCCTCTTCCACCCAGCGAGTCATCATCCAAACGCGTCACCGGCTCCAACTGGGGTGACCTCCATCCCATCGGCAATCCCGCCACAGCGGCCTGGAACCTCTGCATCTCGAGCACAGACGCAGCCAAGCTCCTGTTCGGCTACCAGCCGACATCGATGGAAGATCGCTGGATGTGTCGTTCGGACGGACCAGATGTGCAGGGCGCCATGGTGGTCCATGTGTACCGGAGTTGGACAGGGCACGAGCAGTTTCAAATCAGGGCATCGACCCGAGCAGTTTCGGATGGGCCCGGGCCCGCGGCGGAGGGGGCTGACGTCGGGGCGGACATAACGGAGATTATGTGGGATCAGGGTAGCGGTCCCGTGCAAGTTGGGGAGAAGGAGGCCAAGGACTTGGTGATTATGGTTTTTAGACGGGTCATGGGGTGTAAACTTGAGCAGGCGCCTTAGATGGCGCATGAGTATCGTCACTGTATTGAGTAACGGGTATCTGTTTTCGCAACTGAGCTATGGATCAGGGGGGGTCTCCTTCACGTAGAACTCTTCTAATCGCTTTTCGCCCCCTATCGTGCACCCTCACTGCCCTATAGATCCAAGCATGTTCCAATGCCACCGAATAGCTAAAAGTCCGTCTCCCGTCCGTGAGTGGGGTAAAAGCCCGATCCCGCGGAATGCTTCCCGCGGACTTTTATTCTGCGGAATCTATTTTGCGGGCGAGATTATCTTGTGCGATCCCACCGGCGGTTCAGAAATCTTCTCAACTCAGATACTAGTCTACTGCAATCAATTTGACTTTTGCGCCTTTCGAGGCTCCCCAAGACTTGCTTGACTCGATAAAGACTATGAAAATATCAAACTGTAGTTTACTTTTCCTCTTTTGATTGAGGCAGTGAACAAGTGACTCGGATGTCGAAGCTCTCGGTCTAGATCATAATCTCACTCAACTCAAAACAGAGTGTTGTTTTGGGGACATCGTCGGATTCGCAAATGACTTGCACGCCATGATGCCGTGATGCCAAGATGGATGATCTAGATATCTTCATTTCATGAGTATAAGTATTGATAAGATCACCGCCATAACTCGATCCAAAAGTTCTTCATCACACAGCTCACACTGCATCTTCCAGTCTCTCACTACCACAGTCACTATCTCACCATCACTTTCTTTCACAGTCTCTGCCACCTCCTCCAATCACTCATACCCCAATCAATACTCTCACTCCAACTCCTTCAACCCAACACCGCAAAGGTAAGACAACACCCACTCCCAACCACCCAAGGCCCCCCTAGATACAAAAAAGCTAACCACGCCACCACCCCCTTCCACAGATGCAATTCTCCACCCTCTTCCCCACCATCCTCCTCGGCGCCTCCTTCGTCGCCGCAGACTACTGCACCCAGGCCCTCGACCCGGAGACCCGCAAGTCCAACACGGGCTTCCGCTTTGAGAGCGTCGACAACGCACACTGGAAGTGGCAGTCCCGCGACCTCCAGGTCGTCACCACCCTCAACCAGAACTGCCAGATCCACCAGGGCGGCGGCGGCGGCGCCTTCGCCGCCACCATCTGCATCGACTTTGACGGCAACTACGCCTGCTGGGTCACCCCCGCCAAGAACCAGGTCTGCGATCTCGTCTTTGAGCAGAACGAGGCGCCCATTGATGTCTGCAAGAGCATCAAGAACATTTGGGGATGGGTTGCTTAGACAGTTTGATTGTAAGGATCATTCCTTGTCCTATTTGAAGTTCCAGTTATGACAACATAGCTAACGCATTCTAGTTCTTCTGTCCAAAGTACAACACAGCGAAATCGGGACGAATTTTGTCCTTTTTTGGGATGACAGGAAGGAAGCTAATTCGACAGTCTGCTGAAGGCTCTGCAGAAGACTTTGGCCTAGGACTGATGCGTAACCTAGAATCTCGGAAGGGAGCAGCTGTTTATTTATTGTATTCCATACTTTTTAGAGTGAGAGCGGTAGAAGGAAAATGTGAATTATCCGAAACTACATCATAACTTTGTCTATCCAAATTCAGCTCAGAAACTTCATACGATGAGACTCCAAAGCCAACCCTGTGATAGATCCGAGTTAGAAGCGAGAAATCCGACTTTACGCGTATTCCACCAATAACTACTACTTCCCTGGAAAGCTTGTTTTCTTCTAGAAGGGTTTCCTCAAAGAGAATTGACAGATCAGGTTGAACAGGCTGATGTGGGTTTCCAATTTCAGCCAGGGACCCCGGAAGACATGTCGTCGGAATTGAGCCCCACGGCGTTTTTTCGCCAAAAAACTGCCCCCAAATCTCTCTCTCTCTCCACATTCGGCCCGCCCGTGCGTCCGTTCTTCCGCAACCTGCGTGCGCGGTCTGATCCTCCGACATTCTGTCCGCAACCACATCAGCTCGCTAAAACAGACACGCCAAGATGTAGACGTATCAACATCTTCAGCATTACCCTCATCTAGCCTCATTCCGTGGCCCCCTCTGTTCTAGCTCAAAGAAACACCAGCAACAATGGCCGTAAAAGCTCTCATCTCAACCCTAGAGGATGAAATTCTTGATCCCGAAGAGGGTAAGTCATCCTACTACCCAGCCACAAGACTTCGTATCTCAGCAAAACGACTTACACGGGAAACTCTTCAATGTGCCAAACAGAAACCTTTTTCCTCTTCTCCCACAACATCCCGTCCTCGAATCTGGGCTTCATCGACCCAAAAGCCACTGAACTCTCCCTGACGCTGGCGGGCAGAGACTTCACGATCCACCAGTCCCCCACGGTCCTCTCATCGACCCGCGCCGGGGGCACGACCGGGGCCGGTCAGTACTTCTATACTTCTCCATGGATCTAGATCGATTCTCACAGACCTCTCATTTCACACTTCACAACCTTATTTCGTGCCCCCCGTTTATTCATCAAAGTCCCGCTCGTCATTAAAGTCAAAACTTATTCGCAACCTCACATCACTCGTATTACTCATCTCGTCTCTATCACTCATCGCTCATATCATTTCTTATCTCTCATCACTCAAACCATCTCTCCATCACCTATCATCTCTCAGCCTTCAACACAGTAAACCTCAATCCCCTTAAACCCCGCAAGCCATAACTAAAGGCCTAAAAAAACAGTCCTCTGGAAAATAACACCCCTCTTCGCAACCTACCTCTCATCTCCAACCTCCCCCTTCTCACCACTCTTCACACCAACCTCGACAATCCTCGAACTAGGCTGCGGCATCTCCCCCCTAACAGCCCTCCTCCTCGCCCCGCGCATCGCCCGCTACATCCTAACAGACCAGCCCTACGTCGCGCGCATGATCCACCAGAACCTCGACGCGAATCCCCTTCCCAAGTCCTCGTCTTCTTCTTCAACCTCACGCCGTTCACGTAAAACAGCAAGCTCAACAACAACTACTACCTCTTCCTCATCATCAACAACACCAGAAACAATCTCCTTCCACCCCCTAGACTGGGAAACCGACACCCCAGACTCATCCCTCACCGGCGTCCCGCCCACCACCGCCCGCTCCTTCGACGCAGTCATCTGCTGCGACTGCATCTACAACGAAGCCCTCGTCGAGCCCCTCGTCTCCACCACCGCCGACCTCGCTCGTCTACGTGTACGTGCCCAGCAGGAAGACCGCGACGACGACGAGGCTGCTGACAACTCCTCCCCTTCAACGACGACTGCCGCGGACCGGTCCGAGCCGTGCGTCTGCATCGTGGCGCAGCAGCTCCGCAGCCCCGACGTCTTTGAGGAATGGATCGGCGCGTTCCATCGCGACTTTCGCACCTGGCGCGTGCCGGATGCGTTGCTACCGGAGGGATTGCGGATCGAGTCTGGGTTTGTGGTGCATGTTGGGATCTTGAGGGAGGCTGAGTGGGATTTCTAGATATTCCTAGTGGTTGGAATCCAGGTCATACTATCTATCAGCATCATTACAACGTCTACTGATGAATACACAAAGTTAACACGATTTCACGATATCCATTGATGATACACAAAAGTCAAGAACAGTCACCACGTCATGAAATTTGAAAATGTTGTGTTGCGAAAGCTCCGTTATTGTGACGAACTGCGCATCTAACTTATCGAAAACTTTTTTGAATGGCTTTTGATATGAGAGAAAAAAGCCACTTATAACCCAAATCCATCCCTTATTCTTTTGAAGAATTCCCATTATCGCCGCCAGTGTGATGAAAAATATCATCTCTGGACAAGGTGAACATGTCCCCACGAAAAAGCCGTAACCCAGATTCGTATCGTAGACACGTTACATGATTTAAACTCCCTAGTTTTTGAAAAAAGCCAATCCGATCCAACTTTTTGTGGTTTTATTTGCTTCTTCCTTTTTTTTTTCCCTGTCTCCGAGCACTTTACCACTCAAGAGGCTCCTTCTTGGCCTCGCCCCGGTTCGTCTTGGGGACGGGGACGGCCTTGGCGAGGAGGCGACCGGTCTTGGGATCCCTCTTGAGGTAATTTGTGCCGTCGAGCCAGGGGGTGAGCTGGGACATGCGGCGCTCGTAGTCGGCAATCTTGTCGTTCTGCTGCATGGTCAGGCCGATGTCGTCGAGGCCGTTGATGAGGCAGTGTTTCCGGAACTCCTCGACGTCAAAGGAAGCGAGGGTGTTACCGTCAGCGTCTTTGATGAGCTGGTTGGGCAGGTCGATCTCGACCTCGCGGCCGGCGCGCGCCTCGTCGGCAATCTTTTCGAGCTTCTCCTTGTCGGACATGATGATGGGCAGCATGCCGTTCTTGAAGGTGTTGTTGAAGAAGATGTCGGCGTACGAGGGCGCGAGGACGCAGCGGATACCGAAGTCGTTGAGGGCCCAGGGGGCGTGCTCTCTCGAAGAACCGCAGCCAAAGTTGGGGCCCGTGACGACGAGGATCTTGGAGCCGCGGTAGGGGTCCTTGTTGAGGACGAAGTTGGGGTTCTCGGAGCCGTCCTCGTTGAAGCGGAGGGCGTAGAAGAGAGCGCTGCCGAGACCGGTACGCTTGATGGTCTTGAGGAACTGCTTGGGGATGATGGCGTCCGTGTCGACGTTGGACATCTCCAGAGGGGCGGCGATACCCTTGAGGTTGGTGAACTTGGGAAGACCTGTGGAGCTACCGGCCGAGATGGTGTTGGTGTGGGGTTCGTTGTCCTCGGGCTGGTCGGCAATGGCCTCCTTCTCAGAGTCGCTCTCCTCGACCCGCTCGTCGACTTGGGGATCACTGTCGGGGGTGATGGTGGCCTGGAGCTTGGGGCTGGTCTGGTATCCCTCCAACTTTCTGACATCAGCCAACTTGCCGACAATACCGGCGGCAGCAGCCATGACGGGAGACATGAGATGAGTGCGTGAACCAGCACCCTGGCGACCCTCAAAGTTTCTGTTGCTGGTAGACGCGCATCTCTCCTTGGCGGCAAGGATATCAGGGTTCATGCCCAAGCACATACTGCAACCAGCCTCACGCCACTCGAAGCCAGCGGCCTCGAAGATCTTGTCCAAGCCCTCGGCCTCGGCCTGGGTCTTGACGAGACCAGAGCCGGGGACAACCATGGCGCGTTTGATGTTCGCCGCAATCTTCTTGCCCTTGACGATGTGGGCCGCGGCGCGCAAGTCCTCGATACGGGAATTTGTGCAGGATCCGATAAAGACCTTGTCGACGGGGATGTCCTCCATGGGGGTTCCGGGGGTCAGGCCCATGTACTCGAGCATTCTCCGGCCGGCGGCCTTCTTGTTCTCGGTGGAGAAGGTCTCGGGGTCGGGGACGACACCGGTGATGGGAATGACGTCCTCGGGACTCGTGCCCCAGGTGATGGTAGGGATGATGTCCTTGCCGTCAATGAAGACGTCAATGTCGTACTTTGCGTCGGCGTCGGACTGGAGAGACTTCCAGTACTTGACGGCCTTGTGCCACTCGTCCGAGTTGTACTTGGGCGCTAAGGGGCGGTTCTTCAGGTACTCAAAGGTGATGTCGTCGGGAGCGACCATGCCGGCTCTCGCACCGCCCTCGATGGACATGTTGCAGATAGACATGCGGGCCTCCATGCTGAGGCTGCGGATGACGGAACCGCAGAACTCGATAACGGCACCGGTACCGCCAGCCGTTCCGATCTTGCCAATGGCGTGCAAGACAACATCCTTTGAGCTGACGCCGGGGGCCAGCTCTCCGTCGACCTGTATCCGCATGTTCTTGCTCCTCTTGGTGATCAAGCACTGGGTGGCGAGGACGTGCTCGACCTCACTGGTACCAATTCCGAAAGCCAGGGCACCGAAAGCGCCGTGGGTCGAGGTGTGACTATCACCGCAGACGACGGTGGTGCCGGGGAGGGTGAAGCCCTGCTCGGGCCCGATAACGTGGACGATACCCTGGCGCTTGTCGCCGAGGCCAAAGTATGTGAGGCCAAAGTCCTTGACGTTCTCCTCGAGGGTCATGCACTGGACTCTGGAGTCATCCTCGGCGATGAAGGAGCCGATGTCCTTCATGCCTTTCCGCGATGAAGTGGGGACATTCTGGCCAGCCACATGTTAGCGATTGTACCACCACTGCGGAACTGAGATTGGGTGGGCGAGAGCGATGCTTTTCGCATGCGCACGCGCGTATGGGACATGGGAGAAAAAGAAGACTTACGTGATCGGTGGTCGCGAGGGTGCAGTCCGGTCGGCGGACCTTGCGGCCTGCATTCTTCAGACCCTCAAATGCTTGCTGCAGCCCTTTGTTAGCGAGGTGTCATGGTGGGGTCGATCAACCGACGTCATCCGAGCCGGAGTGCGAAAGCGGCGGTGGCAGCGGATAGCGAAGGGAGCCGAGGGGGAAAAAAAACAGGAGCAAGTATCAAACGTACAGGAGAGGTGACCTCATGCACGAGATGTCTGTCTGCATTGCGTCTCATTGTCAGCGAATGAATTCTTTCCCGTTTCCCGCGTAGGATCAAGATCAGATCGTAGGAGGGTGGAGGTAGCATGACGCAGAACTTACCAATGTACAGCAGGATCGTGCCGTCCAACTTCTCGTCTACGACGTGGGCCTGGAGGACCTTGTCGTAGAGAGTCTGCGGGGTGCCTTCGGCAACGGGCATTTTGTGCAACTCGGGGCGACGGGGAGAAGGTTCAAAAGCTCAAGTCGGCCTCAATTGTAGGGACCTGTTTGGGTGTGCGAGGGGGGGAGGTTCCCAAGCTTCCTTGTCAAAATCAAGCTGGTGTGAGAGCAGTCGATGGATGTGCGTATGTGTGTGTGACTCTGTTTGTATGCAATTGGGAGACTAGGGTAGTGGATGACGGAGAGGGAGGGTTTGGTGAGAGGTGATGAGAAGAGTTCGTGGGATGAGAGGCGTTTGGGGGAAGGGAAGAAATGGAAAAAGGGTTAGAAAACGGAGAAAAATCCTAAGTCGGAGGAGAGGTGTGGTCAGGGGTGTGGGGGAAGAGCAGCTCAATATGTATCTGCCGGACCGGGAGGCCTTCGTCCCTCTGTGTGTCTGAGGTAGGTGCTTGCTTTGCTTAGAGTTGGGACACCTGAATCAAATTACTCGGCAAAGAGATACATAGAGTCAGAGAGAGAGAGAGAGAAAAAAGAACGAGGTACGAAATCGGAGCGAGAAAGAGGTGCGACTTGCAAGGGCGACAAGGAAGAGAAGCACGTACGCCCGCCCCTCTTGCAAAAGTGCCCGCAAACCGCAGGTACATCGAAATCTTTTTTCCCCCTACGCAATGCAGAGAATACACCCAAATTGACCTAGGTAGCTAGCTGCTACGTCTACATGGGGCCAAACGAAACAATCACTTGTGACTACCTAAGGTACGTGGTAAAGCTTTGGGACGAAAAGTTCCCAAGTGTGTCCGATGATCGGAGGCGCCAGCTCCAGCCAGCAGTGGGTCCGGTCGACGGAAGACCTGTGAACGCGGGGTACAGCGCCCTGATTTGCAAATGACGCCCGCGGATTGGCCCGCTGCCGCAAGGTGCCCTGGCCCGGGGGTCCCGCATCCCACTCTGAGCGCCCTGAGAAGGTTGAGAACCTTCCAAATGCTGCCATGAACTCGGGCCATTTCATGTATCCGGACAAGACCTCTCAACACACGCCACATTATCACAGCCATCTTCCAAGTCCCGTCTCCATCTCTATCCGTACAGTCTTGGATGTTTGGCGAGACGGGCAAAACTGGAAACGTCAGAAGGGGGAGCCACATATCCACCATAGACCACATCGAAGTGTGACTCTTTTGATGCTTTGGAAAAAAAAAAAAAAAAAAA
>JFFI01002089.1:19900-75665 GCA_001563125.1 Colletotrichum salicis
CGGAGAGGATACCGTTAATACGACGGCACTTGACATCTCCACCGCTTGACTACACGTCCCGCACGTGATACGCAAAGAGCCCGCAATCTGACGAGTAATATGGGCTCCAATGGGCTCAGCGCCGCCCAAAACAGCAACTCGTTGAATTCTCATGTGTCCGACTTGTACTCTATGCCACGCTGGGCCCAGTCACCGTCTCCGTTTTGTTCCGTCGTTTGCCGTTGCTGACTTTTTTCTTGTCTCTGGCCCTTATTTTCTTATTTTGCTGTGACTCTCAAACCGACTATATGCTGGCTCTAGCTAGTTAGTGGCACGGATATACATACCAGTTCAATCGAGTACATGCGCCAGCAAGACCAGTAACAAAACACCGAATGCTGGCGCCGGCGTCATTCGTAACCCCCTCATGTACGTAATTGACGCGATGCCGATGCTGCATTGCAGCACTTCAACTCGCTATTTGCCTCTCAACGGTTCCAATCTTATTCCTGTCCCCCGGCACTTTTTTTGTGCACTACTCAACTCTACTTCTGTCCTCACATCTGTACTTCGTACACGAATAGTAGCACTCAGTTTCCCAAGACCTCCGAGAAAAGGAGTACGTACCATATTACGGAATCACGGAGTGTCGCCCGTCCATCCAAGCAAAGGTGGCAGTGAAGTGAACCAACAATCCCTGAATCCCATCGTGGAGCTCGATGCAACATCCGCCCGCCGAGGCTTACTCGATGATGACGCTGCAGAACTGCGCGATAACATGATAGGGCCTCGATCGCCCGCCACTGCTGTCGCAAAACGCAATGTCCAGGTCCGGCATGAGGCAATGGCAGCTTCACCGCATCGGCCGGTCCTCTCACGGTTATCCCAACAAGCGCTCCAAGCTAATCCGGAGAACATCTACCCTCCCCAATAACGTCTACCCGTATCCGTACCCGAGCCCGAGGTGCCGACTTCATTATGCATTTCAAAAACATACCCGGGCTGCTCGGTCTGTGGTGCAACTCTGTTTGATTAATGAGAATAGCCATACCGGCATATCAATACTTGGTGTCAACTCGTCAACAACCCGGCCACCTGCCATTGCCAACCTCGTCCAAGCACTCGAGAAGCAAGGTAGGTAATCAAGTCTCAAGACTCAACAGTGTTGATCTCCTTCAAGCTGCATGCTTGGCCTACCACTACCCCACACAAGCTCAAACAGCGCCCGTTCGGCTCGTATCATGTGCATTTGACACTGCGCTTTCGGCCTCCGTCTTATCAAACATTGCTTTCCCCCAACCCAGCCGATGTACGGAGTATGGCCGTCGTAGCGCCTCACCCAGCCGACCTGGTCCCTACAGCGCCGATCGGCGGTTGGTCGGGCTCCAACGCCAAGCTTTCCTCCACAACCTCCCTTTTTCGTCACCACCGGCTGTCAGGAACCGAGAATCGCAATCAAACCCCCCAGCAGGCCTTGCACCATCTGGATCACCCACGCAATTCCCTGCGCGATCCGGACCGCTGCCGCCAATAAGACGAATCCGCTGCTCAGCGCAACGAGAAACATCCCAACGTCCGTCCAAGTTGACTCGTTGACATCAAGTCGCTTTCTGACAGGCGATGTCGGATCAAAGCAAGGTGATACGGCTCTCCAATACCATCGAGCCAAGCTCCCCGCAATCTGCTTGCCGTCGGTGGCGCACTTTAGCACACGCTTATTCAACACGTCTCTCCTCAAACGACCTCCGGTGTCGCCGCCTTCGGAGTCGCTGTTCACCAGGGTCGTTGACGTGCTGCAGCCAGCTTTCAACCTGGCTTGACTGGCTGCTGACAATTCCTTGCTCTCCGTTGGTGTATTCTGCGGGTTGCCGTTTCTCCCATTCGTGACGCAAAGCGCCTTCAAACTCTTGTGGCTGTCGTCCGCCTCTATAATGTCGGCCACGGTGTTGTTTGACTTGGACGGGCTCTTGTTCGAGAACCTCATGATCTTCAACTTGTTCCGCAACCTCCTACTCGGAACAGAGTCGGGAGGAGGCTTCCTGAGACTCACAGGCAGCGTTCTGGGCGTTCCGCTGGTTTGAAGGCTCTGTTTCCGAGTTTCCGCCGTCCTTTTGCCCGAATTGGTTACTGCGGCCCGCGCCGCCCCCGTCGATGCGATCTTGCTTTGGCCCTGCTGCGTGGCTTGCTCCAACACGGTTAGGGGTGATGTAGACGTGAACATGTGTGATGTGACAGGGTCCTCGGCTTGGTTCTCCTGCTTGTCGCTGTCTGCCAAATTTTTCGCAGAGTATTTCCCGACCTCCTCCTGGATCGCATCGTTTTGATGCTGGAGGGTCAGCGTTTGGCTTGCTTTTGGTGCCAAAGTCTGGGTCCTTATTTTGACAGTTCTCAGATGCCGCACTTTTTCGGTCGATATGTCTTCTGTTGATGTTGACATCTGTTCGTCGCATCGTCGACTCACGCGTCGATTCTGCAACATGCTCCAGCTTTCGCTGAATTTGCTCTCGGGTTGCTTTTGGCATAGGTTCGACTGTGAAAGACCTTGGCCGCAACCAATAGTGGTGGTGATGGGTGTGGTAGCAGCTTTTATCTTGAGAGCCTCCGTCTTTCCTACTTCTCGCTGATGTATCACGTCCTTGTGGATCTCCATTCTTTCTGGAGTTATTGCTCGGCCCTCGAAGGTGAGACTTTCCAGGATTGACGGCTTTTGGGTCACCCTGCAAAGGCTGTCCTGCAGCGCGTGGATATGCTCTCGAGTCAACGGGTTCTCTTGGAGCGGGCTTTCCAGATCGTTCTGGGATGTCAACGATGACTCGAATGGGGATATGCTCGCTGTGATTGGTAGGCCATGAGTCTTGGCTGCCTGCTGGTCGTTGAGCTCGTGAATTTTCCCGGTCAATGAACGGCAAGCCACTACCAGTGGCGCTACTGCCAATTCCTCTTCGCTGTCCAGGGCTTCCGTATCTCGGATCAGTGGGATAAGTTGTCTTGCCTCCCAGCGGTTTAGTGTTATCTCCTGCTGGTATTCCAGTGCTGGACGTTGGTATGTTTCCCGCAGGATATGACCTCTCGAGTGGTTTGTAGGCGTCAGGCTTGCGCTTGCTGGTACTGTTCTCGAACGAAGGATGAGGATTTTGTCTGGAGTTGGACACAGGTTTCTTGAGGATTCCTTGCTGTGGTATCCCAGCGGATCCTGATCGTCTGCTTTCCGCAGAGGCATCAGGTTGAAAACGGCCCGGAGAGCTTGCCGGCCTCCCGGCTCTGTCTCTGGGCACCGCTGGCCTAAAAAAGACACCGTCTTTTGAGGCCCTGGCGGTAAGGGGGGCAACTCCTTTTCCGTATTTTTGCCCTTTCGACTCTGACTGGTGACTGCTTCTTGGGGACCGAAGTGACTTGGCCGGCTTTTCTCACTGGTGCCGTGAGGCGAGTTCAAGTTCCCAAACGGGAGGGGCATCTGTGCAGGTCCTCGGTCTCCGCCCAAAGTGCGGCCGTTTCTCCCGAATTCCTGTGCCGTGGGGGATGCCAAAGATGATCGCCTACTTTGGGGGGTTCGTATCACAGTGTCAGATGAATCAGCATCGTTTTCTTCCGAGATGATATGTTTGGGCAGATGAGATTTGGGATCAGTATGGCCCATTCCCAAACGATGAGGGCCTGGTTGCTCGGGCAGATTTCGGGCGTCTTTCGCTTCAGAACCTGACTTATTGGTTAGTACACGAGCCCAATGTAGACGCAAGCTAGCTTACCGCGCGTGGATATGCTCTTGGTTGACTGCGCAATCGGGCTAAGGATCGGCTCTTTGGCAGAAGACCACTGCTGTCTATGGCGTTGCCACTGAACCTTGCGCTGTGCTTGTCGTATGGCCTCCTTTTCCCGATCTTTCCGGGCAAATCTTTGCTCTTCTCGCTGCTGGAGCTTCTTGGTCACCTCTTCTGTTAACAGTTCGGCCCCTCGGCGCGTACGTCGAGACTCCGACTTGTGTCTAGCTTCCAGCTTTTGGTCGAGAGTCAAGGAAGTGGAGCTGAAGCTGGTCGTAGATGGTGTCTCAACGTCTAACTCTCCAGTGACTGGGTTGATTCCTGCGACACCAAGATAGTCTCCGCTCTTCTTCAAGGCTCTGCGCTCCCGGTGAATCAGTCGACGTTCTTCTAGTGTACGCTCTTCTCTTGAAGATATAGTTGCTGGTGTATGGGCGATCGTGTTGGCTCTCCGGAGAAGATGCTCAGGTTCAGATGATCGAGCTTTCCGAGAACGGCCCAGTTCCTTGGCCGTGTTCCAGCGAGTGATACGGTCAGAGCTCCGACCTACTCGAGGAGGACTTGTTGGAGAGTGTCTAGATCTCGAACGGGGCTTCTCGGCGGTTTCCTAGTACCCTTGATTCCGATGGGTGCTACCCTTCTCAGCCCGGCGGCTTGGAAAGACGGCCCTTAAACGTGCGCTTAGAGTTGACCTCCGGCCAAACCCTTCGGAGACTTGTTGTCCAGGACGTCTAGATAAGACTCGAAACGATGGTGCATCGGACGGTCGACCGGTGGCTGGGGCTGAGTGGGTTGACATAATTCAATTCGAGGAGATGCGGGAATAGAAATGCTGCATGGTCAGACAGGCAGAGAGTAAACAAACAATGATGCCACCAAAAGAACTCACGAACCCGTTGCCAGGTGTGCCCGGCGCCGATGTAAGAGATCGGAAATTATGGGTTGCGGTTGGAAAGGGAGATCCTTGCTCAGGAAGGGACGACAGGTTTGAGCAACCAATCTCACAGAGGCGCAACGACTCGATGAACTGCTGCTGCTATCAACCCCTGACTCAAGGTGCAAGGCAGTGGCTTGTAAGTTGGCGACGCTCCTTCCCGAGCATTTAAATCAACCCAACTGATTTTCTCACTTTCCCTTCCCCTCTCCCATCGTGCTTTGTCCTCTTCATTCTATTGCTCGCTGTGTACCAGAACATCCGTCACTTACGCCTGCGCAATGCATTTCCACCTCTTTGGCGAGTTGCCTCCCGAAATTCGGGCCGAAATTTGGAAACTGTCACTTCCTGAAGTCGAGCCAGAAGTTTGCATCGTTGAGTCATCATGCGATACACCGCAGTCGTTGCTGGTGTACACTGCCTTCCCGGCGCTGATGCATGTTTGTCACGAGTCTCGCCAATTCGTCCAGAACTCCAGACTGAGTGACATCAAATTTACGCGCCCGGACTCGGCCACTGACAAAATCGAATTTTTTGTGCCTTTTCGACATTATCAACCAGAAATGGATACCCTGTTTTGCCAGAACCAAGGTCCGGCATCTCTGGAAGACATCGCCAGCGAAGAAGACTTCGAGCACGTTCTCCAAGAAACAAGGCATTTGGCTATCCCCGGCGAGAAGGAGTTCTTAGATCTAGTAGCCTGGGTGCTCACGTTCTACTTTCCGAAACTGGAGACTCTGTCCGTGGTCGTCAAGAATCCCTCCCATGACTCTTGCTTTGGCTCCTATTTCGACGCACCAAAGACACGCTGCAAGCTACGCCAAGTATCTGCGGAAGACACACATACATATACCGTTGATGTGAAGGATCTTGACGGATCCGAAACCTGGGACCCATCGCACCTGTCGAAATCCATGAGGGAGTATACGCAAGAACTCGAGAAGATCATTGAGGAGTGTTTCAACGACATGGACGTAACATTACGCAGAGCTCATCGCTGGTGGAATCGTGAATCGAAGACTTTCAAGAGAGTCCAATACTTGACACAGACGTTTGTTGAGTACGAGACAGGAAGTGCCTTCCGTTTGGCAAAAGCACTCTCATAGCATAAACAAGTCAATGAGGTTCGTGCAGTAATGAACGAGAGAGGAATCAAATAGGCATCGCTAAACTGTTCTTTACAAGAAACCGAAGATACCAATCACACTGATGAGGGGCACATTTTTGAATGCCTAACGGTGCTTCTTGCCTGTGTCTTTCTCAATATTTCAATGATTAGATGGGGGCAGGCGCAACGTATTGGACATACCTGCCTTCTCTCAAGATTTATTTGATCATCGAGGGTGCCTTCCTGCCGTAGCAGACTGGCCTCCTTCCACAACCTCCTTCTAACTCACAGGGTCCTTTCTCCTTTTCTTCTCTCTCGCCACCTCAACATCGCGACTCCTGTCATTCTTCGTCCTACGACTGGAAGATTCCTTTCCCTTCCATCTTCGTCCCCATCATTGTCTCCTTTTCCTTCGCCTAGGCTTTACAATCAACTCCTTCCATCTCTCTACTCAGACCGCATATTGAGCCTGACTGTTTCTGCCTGGACTCAATCTAACATCTCACTTCACTCAGCTCAAGTTAGATCTCCACCAAGTGTGGCTTCTTTCAGGAAATTCTCCCACCTACCCATCGAGCTCAGACATTCCATGTGGAAACTCAGGCTGCCTGACGAAGACGAACCGGAATTTTGTGTAGTCACAGACTCCTCACGATTCACAGTCTACACCGCCTTCTCTGTCCTTATGCACGTCTGCCAGGACTCCCGCCACTTCGTACAGAACTCGAGGGCAAGCGGTATCGAATTTCGCTTCTCCGAAGACGTCAACTGTGACGTACCTATCAGAAAGTTCCGCCCCGAGCTGGACACGGTGTATTGTCACAATCGGGCGACACTGAAACTTCTGCGGCATGGAAATGGCCTGCCTATCGGACAAATACGCCACCTGGCGACACCACTTCGCTGGGGGATCTTCTCGTCGATTGCGACCGCTATCATGACTGATCCCAACTTTAGGCTCCTGCACAGTTATCAATTTTGGTCTTCTGCCCGGAGGATGGCTATGCGATTACATACCGCACTCCACGCCCCAGAGGACGGTGCAAATTACAGAATGTTCCACGCCTCACCAAGAACTTCAAATACGTTGAAGAAATCATCGGACCTGCAGAAGAGGATATACATCCTTTGGATGATATCTTATTTCAGTGCTGGGAAGACGTGAGCGCTGTTGCTCGCCATTATCTCGAGGACGCGGCAAGCGCAGGCGAGGAGATCGATTTGGAGACTTGTGGGGAAGCTTGGGAGGATGAATTAGCAGGCTTTGGAGGGTTAGTTGTCACTGCCGGGCAACTTTTGAAATACACTTCGGGGACATGGAGCAAGGCATGGTGCGAAATTTGAATCCGCACGAGGGGACAGCGGGAAAGGCTGATTGATGGAGGCGGGAGCCAGAGATTGGCGAGACATCATTTGAGAACGGGTGACATGTGCCTGTGTTAGTTAGCTTGCTCATTGAGCTACTGCGAGGGAAGAACTGGTATGGGTTGGGGGAAATAATACTGTTCAAGGCTTGACTTTTCGCCTGCTCTTCTTCGTTTCCATGTGTAAAGAGGTTGTTCAAAGGCATCCGGAACCCATTCGAGCAGATTGGAGTGCAAAGGCTGCGTTCGACAGAATCACGAACACCTAGCTATTTTCCATCCATTAGAACTGTCAGATGGGACTAGGTTAACCTCGCGGGGTAGGCGAGCGGGAGAGTTTCTCCCCTCGACATTAGGAAGTAGGCGTCGTCTTGATGGTAGAGTATGTCTCAGGCGGGCAGGCGAAGAGTTCGTTAGCCTTGTTGGGACTGAATCTATCATGGCTGGCACTAATGTCACAGATAGCAGGCCAACTTTGGACATCCTTCACCACTATTAAAGACAAGCTCAAGCATCATCAAGAGGTAGATGAAGGCACGTATGTATCCGAAGAAACACTGAAAGGAGACCAAGAACAATGTTGGGAATAATGCACCTTCAATAAGAAAAAGTTGATTGAGAAGAATACGAATGCAGTCTTGAGACCGGAATAGTTGATTAACAAAGAAGAACGCCGGCCCAGGAATTGACCATCCGCCCCAACCAGCCTAACGCCGCCATATGCTGCTGTAAATAAGTTTAAAGCCATCAAGAAAAAAGGGCTCCCCGGAGCAATTTCCCCCATCTTTCATGTATCGTATGTCGACCCCTCTCAGTGGAAACCCGACCATCTAGAAGGATACCTTTCCCCCTGTTGATTGCTTCTGTTCCTTTTCGCGCTGGCAAAGGGGTTGTAGTCGGGAGCACTCGTGTGGTCGAGGGCATCTGAACCAGTCGATCTCCTAGTCTCTGACTGCTTCAACGGGCTGCCTCGACGCTGCTCCCGAGCAGCCATTTCTCTCGAGTTGCGGGGCGACATGAAGCCTTGGTTCATCTCGTTGAGACTGGATGTCTTCTTGAGGGGCGAGTTTGCGTGGTTGAACACACCCAAGTTTCCCCCGAAGCTCGTTGTTCCGGTGTTCGCAGTAGATGTCGAAGTTGACTGGTACATGGGTGCCGGCGGGAGACTTTGACGGACCGAGCGAGTGCTGGGCACAGGGGTGAAAGACTCGGATCGCCTGTTAGACGTTGGCGTAAAGAGACGAGACGCGAAGCTGCTAATGGGAGGAGTGTGAACCGGGTCCTCCTGCTTGACGTGAGGATTGGGCGTAACCACGAACTCCTTCTTGATGACGGTCGTAGGCGTTCCCAGTTCGACAAAGGACTCTTTATCCTCAGCCTCTTCAGGCGAACACTGTGTGCCGACATCGCGAACGACCGGGTGAAGGCGTGGCCGCACGAACTTGGTGTCATACTCGTGAAGCACCTCCTTGTGTATGATGGCCGTATCCTTGATCTGCTGAGCATACCGAGTTTGGACGAAGATCAGCTGGACGGAAAGGATAAGTTGCAGCACGATGCAGTTGAAGACTGTGACGCTCGGTCTGGGATCCAAGGCCACCAGAGGGAGGAACATCATGTAGACGAGGACATGGCCAGGGCTGAAGAGGCAGAAAAGCTGCAAAGAGACTGGAAGAGGGTCCCAGACGCTCAGCTCCCAAACGTCGTGTGATCTGTCGGGATGGGCTCGCGACTCGGCAGTCTCGGAAGACATAAGGTTGTTCAAGAGTCGGAGGGGCGAAGAGACGGCCGGGCTGGACCTGGCTTTGACTCGTTGGGCTGACGGGGTGTGCGGCTTGTCTTCGACGTTGACTTGGAATAAGCGGTACTGCCTTGTCCTCGACATGGTATAGAAGGCGTTGGCTACAGATAGAAGGCCAAGGATCCAGACAAGGGGCCGCACCTAAGAACTCGTTAGAAACCATGATGCGCAACCCAAGCACCTCGATGCTACTGACAATGTAGGTGACGATGCCCCCGGAGCTTCCATCGCTGAACACATCATCCTCGACCTCCGATGCTACGCAGTTAGCTCTAGCGAGGAGGAACACAAAGTTGCAGCCGAGTCCGAGCTGTGTGCCCAGTGCCTTTGAGTCCCAATCTCTCGTCTCCAATTCTTCCGACAGCCAGAGCAAGAAGTCCATGGGGTTCAGCATGGCCTTCAGGCGCTCAGAGAGCGGCTTCTTTCGCACTAGACGCGGCATCTCGTCGGATTGCGCTGCTTCACATCAACAGGCGACTTCTGGGCGGATAGAATTCTGGCGGCCTTGGAGGCGACGGCTTTTGTGATCAACGAGATCGAGTGGTGTGTCGATGTCGATGTCGATGTCGTTTGTCGTCGTTGTCGTCGTCGTGGATTTCGTCGCTAGGTGAAATTGTTTACAAAGAAGTCTGGGTCTATTGATTTTTGGGCCATTGTCCCGCTGCTAGGCAGGAGGAGCTTTCGACAGGGGTACCTTCCACATGTGCATGGACTGTAAACCGAAAGCGCACCTTGGATAGAGTACGTACCGAAATGCTGTAGGTGGGGTCTGGCTTGTCGCAGCGCCCACACCTCATCCAACCTGAGCCTGTTAGCAGTTCGGCCCCCAGCAGGCAGTACCTGGCAGGACAGCGCTAACAACAATACAGCCACCGTGAGGATGCTGGAGTGGAGCGCTGCGAGTACAGGTAATCAAGGCAAGTACGTCAATCCGTCCGCCGACCTCCTGGGCCATCGCAAGCTCTCCTACAACCGCACAAGTCATCCAAGATGGCTTCGCAAGCAGATATGAAGGACCGCCAGTTCCTCGCCGTTATCGGCGACGAGGTAGGACACTTGCGTATTTAACACTGCGAGCGATTATAATAGGCTAACACTCCAAAACTAGGACTCGGTCACCGGCCTCCTCCTCGCTGGCATTGGGGTGCGCTCTTTCGACTCCACGACGATTCCGATTGCGGCTCGAGATAACTAACAAGTGCACAGCACGTCAGCACGGGTGCCGATCAAGAAAAGAACTTCCTCGTGGTGGACGGCAAGACGGATACCGCTGCGATCGAGTCTGCCTTTGAATCCTTCACGTCGAGGAAGGACATTGGCATCATCCTCATCAACCAACACGTCAGTAGCGATCGCGGGGAGGAAGACGTCTGCCAATAGGTCACAAGCTGATTGAGGAACAGATTGCCGATCGTATAAGACACCGCGTCGATACCTATACCGCTGCTTTCCCGACCGTTCTCGAAATTCCGAGCAAGGACCACCCGTACGACCCCGAGAAGGACAGTGTTTTGCGCAGAGTGCGCCGTTTGTTTGGCGAATAAGCATATCATTCACAGTTTGCCGGGGATAGTAAGGGTCAAGAGGCAAAAGCATGATACGCCGGTAGCGTATTTGGGGGGTTGGATGGACCATACCGGCCTATCGTGAATAAATTGCAAGCTACATGCCGAGCACCGTTACCCTATGTACGTACGCATTATTATGCCGATACTCCTAGGCAGAATGAACACTCAGAAGGACCCTCAAACGAATCCATCACACGTGCAAAATTGAACTGCGTTATGCCAAATTCCTAATGCTACCAGTGTTATGAGATGAAGTGAAACCCCAACAGCAATCTGTATGTATCGCTACGTGTGACTGTAACCCATGCCCCATCATCGTAAACCGTCGTATGCTTGTAATTAATTTAAAGCTCCAAGCTGAAGAAGCTCTTGGTGTTGCGCGAGAAAACGACTTGAGCGGTCAAGCAAGTGATGGGGACGTCATCGGCGGTGTAAACGTCAGCAAAGACAGTGTACTTGCCCTACGGATATGGTCAATAATGTGATAATAATTCTCCCAGATGAGGTGAACTTACGGAGGGGATCTCGTTAGGAAGCTCGACGGACTTGGTGACGGTGAGAACACCCTTCTCGATGGGGCACTCCAGGTCGACGTTCTCGATCTGCTCGCACAGGTCTGCCTTGGTGCTGATAAGGCGAATGAGGCCGTACTTGACCTGGAGAAGGACGTACGCGCCCTTCTCAATGTTCTGCTTCACGGTGCCGGAAGCCTTGATGACGAGCTCCTTGCCACTGAATCACCATGTTAGCTATTTCCCGTTTCACGATATTGCGGTATGCCTCGTCATAGACTGGGCCGCTCCAAACAACTTACGCCTGAGGGGGGTTGGGAGAGAGGTCTACACTGTCGATTGTGACGATGTCCTCATCGTGGGACTTGGGGCAGAGCTCCAAAGGCGAGTCGCCGGGGACTTTGAGGTCATCGTTGACAATGACGGACTGGTCTCTCTGGACCAGGACGCTGGCACCGGTCGGTGCGAGACCGGCGGAGAGGAAGGCGATGACAGCTGTGGCAAACCTCATCGCGAGTAGAGGTTTAGGTGTTTTGATGTAATTAGGGAGATGGGATCTGGAGGTTCGAACGACGGCGGTCTCGACTTCGTTGGATGCTCGGTGTGTAATCGTCGGCGTCCGAGGTTCGATGTTTAGCGTGAGGATGATGGGAGGTGGTAGAGAAGTGGTTCCTGCGAGCGGTTACGGTTGGTAGGTGGTGAGCAACGAACGGGGCTGGGTTCGGAGGGAGAACGTCATGGGGACAACCAAGAGCTGTTCTGATTGGGCAGAGCTAGGTGAACATTGGTTGGGACAAGCGCCTTTGCCTTCCCCAGCGACCATGGCGACATTCAAGGTACCTTTCACTGCATGTCTTTGGTGCAGAACCAGTAGTACCCTTTGAGGATATGTATGTGTACATGAAGGTATAGATGTTTGACTATTGACTGAAAATTTAGATGAAATGAAGAAACAGGACTGGCCTCTGGTGTATATCTATTTGCTAGACAACAGCGAGCGAACAACGGATGAGCCTCCTCAGTAATGGTCCAAAAGGTACATTCAATTCTGTTGTCGTCGATGCACTGCACGGGCCACCGTAAGATTCCCACTCTTCTGCTTCGTTCCCCTCCAAAGATCCCACTTTCGTTATCAACTTCCCAGCTCCAGATCACCTCCCGCCTTCGTCTTTTGAAGATTGAAACGGCCGAGTCACTTCACCACGAGCTGCGACCATTGAATTGCGTCGCGAGTGCCATGTCACCATTTGCGCCTTGAAGAGGCCGTCCATGCGCAAACGAGATGGAGCGCCACACGAGAAGAAGCTGTCAGTATTCTAGCCACAATGATGGGCTTGACTTTTCGCCTCCGCTCGTGCTCACTCCTATGCGACGGCTGGAGCCTTGTCACGGAGAATAGCTGGGCTGTTTCGACGGCCCAGCTTTCGTTGGAAGATCCCTGGAACTTTGGTCCCGTGGACAGAACCGAAGCAGACAAGACAGCAACCTCAGCATTGAAAGCCCGGTGCCCGCCAAATCTGTTCAGGGTCTCTCCATCATCACAAGCCGCTGGCTCCTCCAAGCTCCTCAATGTCAGGACCGCAACTGCATGGTGCGCACTTCGATCCAAGCATCTTCGAGTCTCGACTGTGCAGGTTTCGTGATTGGGCAGACCTGTCCGCGATTCAAGACGTCGTGCTACGGCATGGATGATGACCTGAGGGGAAAGGTAGCCATACCAGGAGCCACACCATCTCATGCGTCTTTCTCACCAAAGAAACCGTGGTGCACGGGTCCGTCGGCTTGTACCAATCAACCCGGCGTCGAGTGCAGGAAGCTGGCGCAAACAAAGTGCTCGAGTGAGCCGGAAAGGGTGGCCAACCTGCTTGGACGATGATTGGGGACCGTGGTCAACAAGTACCGGACACCTCGACAACTCAGCTGCAGCCCCGGCTATCAGTGTCGCAAACTTTTGGACAAGTCTCGAGGACGCGATCGTAGGACAGGGGGATCCTAGCCAAAAAAGACACCGGCCGCGAATCATGCCAGGGCCCTTACACCAGCTGGGTGCAGATGGACGACGGAAAACCGCGACTCTTTGTTTTGTTTGTCTATTTCCAGTTGGGGGAGAAGGATGATGAGGCGAGGGAGCAAAAGGGTAGCGCATTTCCTCCCGTCGATTCCTCCACCAAGGAGCATTATGAACGGCGAAGGCTCGATAACGACCTTCGAGACTGCAGCGGGCACTGATGTCCTCCCTACGTCGTACTGTACTTGGAGCACCCGGGCGCTCTGGGCAACCAGTCAATCCAAGGGCAAGAAAGACCACAACTGCCCGCAAAGGCGCCGCGCGTGGTCGCATTTTCGAGGCGCGCAATTGTGCTGGACCTGAAGAGCATTGACCGAAGGTGGTCAAAGTACCGATACTTCTGCAACTATGACTTGGTGAGCCAGATAGATGACACCTCAGCAGCCCAAATGGCCGCCCCCCCATGCCTCCGTTTCTGCGTACACACTCACAGTAGAGTTCAACGCAGCGTGCCATTTACCGAGCTCTTGGAGGCCAACCTAGTGTGTGTTGGTGAGGGGTCGAGCCATCTGGTGCAGATGGTAGAAGGGGCATCGGGCGACGGCATAGGATTTTGGGGAGAAGGGAGCGCAACTGGAGGCGAGAGTCATTCTACGCTACCGACCGTCGAACGAAAGGGTGGGTTGAGGTCCCAGTGCTGAGAGGGGACGCATCGCATCAGCCTGCAGTGATGATGACTTCAAGCTACATGCTATTGTCGCCTTGAGTTGACGACTGATGCAGGAGGCTTCACGAAAGGGGTGATGGTGGAAGAGCTCCAGCTGCAGTCATCAAGGGCCGCCTCTGCAGGCGGTTGACCTTATGGCGGCGAAGGTACCTCTGCGAGACCACGACAAACCCATCGAAAGCTACCGTCAGCCGTGGGCGTGGGTGTGCAGAGACAGACTCTATCACCCCAGAGATTTGCGCATCCAAGTCGGGGCTGTTTGTCACCTCTAAAACTCCAACGCAAAGTTGCATGCAAAACTGCAGGTCTCCAGCTTGACCAGGGGGAAGGGCGACCTGTTGCAGGGAGCGATTAGACCGGCTCCATGCACGATAATACTAGGCCCTGGCAGTAAGACCTGGTCGTCCATTCCCAGATTGATCGTTCAACCAATGAGAGAGGACGATGGGACGCTGAGTTGAGACTCGAGACAAGTGGGAATCGGTAGGACGTGACGCTGCACCGTGGGGCTTGCGGCTTGCGACTTGCGTCACCATTTTGGGTTTTGGGGAGGAACATCAGAAATGGTGCCCTTCGCAGGTAAGTCCCACTTAATCCAGTGGGAAATCCAATACAATCTGATCCCACTGCAGCCGAATAGGGTCACACAGCTAGGTACACACAGAGATGTATCTTTTCATCTTTTTTCATCCTTTAACCTTCACAAAGCACCTCGGCCCTAGATACCGTTACCGCAGGTCACTCCTTACTGTGTACGGAGTACATGTAACTAGGAATATGGGTGGCTGACTTTGGTGTAGTGTCCGCTTCGGTTCCATGGCCCTCGACGCGAACTCTCGAGTGCCGTATTCGTACCTCTTCGGTCGGACAGACATTTCTGTGACGAGAAGCGAGAAGATCTCTTCTTCCGCGATGCGCCAGGGAGAGACGAAAGTGGACAGTATTCGGCTTGGATGTGAAGAGCTTCCAAGCAGCGGAGGCCTGGGTGAGGGGCGGCGCCTTTGAAGTTTGTTCATGGTCTCCCATTGGACCATCCTACAGAGGCCTTTCTCTCTCTCACGGTCTCGCGCCTATGTACTCCGTAGAGGTGAGAGGCTCGACAGTGGAGGGTCCTCCGAGTGTCTCTCCAGTCTCGTTGGCTTCTTCTACCCCTGGCGCCCTGGCGCATTGGTCTTGGATTGCCCCCAACCGGAAAGTGACTCTTGCCACCCGCCCACGCCGTCCAGCTGCCTAGCACAAATCTAAAGGAAGCACCAACTCACTCATTCACAAGTCAGGCATAAAAGGGGGGGCAAGATACAAAGGTTTTCTGCGAAACGACGCACCGAGGCCAAGTCACTCGAAGGCAACTCCTATTTTAAGAAAATCCAGAGTGCGCATAATTAGACGGGCCTCACGTCTCCCTTGGGATGGGATGAAAGCCATGGTCATCCCCGATTCTCAGTCTTGAATTCTGCTGGTTTGGTTTTCCAAAGACGCTACCATGTTACTCATGTTTGAAAGGCATCGAATTCGACGCTTGTTCAACTGGAACTCAACGACGACGCCGACATTCTCCCGCTCCATGGTACGAGCACAGAAACAATCAAACCTACGCTTATCTTGTGCATAGTCTTCCGTCGGCCAGATACCAGTCACATACGGAGTACTCTCCCGTGTCTCTGGTCTCAAGTCTCCCCTCCTGGCTTACCGCGATTCTCAGTGCTAGCACAGTCACTCACTTCCGCCCAGACCCTCATCTTTTTATCTTACGGGATACGGATACCTTGGTCGTTTCCGCACACGGCACTCGGATGCCCTTTCTTTCACAGGCAGAAACCCGCGAAGCAAGGCATCCATGAACCATCCATCGGTATGGCGTAGGCAGAGTCCCTCCCGTCGCGCGGGTCACCCCTCCTTCGACCAGTCCTCGACCAGTCCTCGACCAGTCTGCCGTCCCTCGGTCGTTCCACCTCTCGCTCCTCCCGTCACATCCGCCCGCCGTTTCTGCTAGGGCCAGAGAGGGTCGATCACCCAACTCGCACCAAACACCAACACCACGCTGCCTGCCCATTTCTTTCTCTCTTATTACTCATTAAATCTTTGCATGCCGCCTCTTGTCCCTCCACTCCCACCAACGAGTCTGCCTCTTGTTTTTGTTCACATCAAATCGACATCCCGTGGCCGCCAGCTGCTCTACTCTCTCATCAAGATGATGAGAGTCTGTTCTAGTCGAATGTCTCCTTCATTTTGTTTTCTGTACACTTATTGCGAAAAGTGTTCTACACTCCATTTTCTCTCCAACATTTTGCTTCTTCTCCCACTCAGACTGGATTTTTTTGATCTTTTTTACCCGTCATCTTTCGCCTGGTCGACCTTTTTCAGGCGTGTCTGGTGCGGAGGGCTAACAAGGCACTCGCCCAGTCCTTCATCAGACGGGAAACCATCACACACTTCCTCCCCCATCTCTCTCTTTCTGTGTCTGGTTGCGGCCTGAAACCTCTTCTGCCTGAGGCATCATGGATCTGCGCTAGAGGGCTGATTGGACTGCCGTAGCCACTCATATCAGCGTCTCCACCGCCTTTCGGGTTTAGCTTCAAGTAAGTACTGGTACCTGTGTACCCTGTTTCCCCCTACACACGGGCTTTGGCTTTTCTGCCCTCGTCTCCCGTCTATCTCACTCTCTTTCTCGTCTGTCTTCCCGTCTCTCTCGCTCCCGTCTGGGCCACTCCTGTCGTCGCCCTTCCCTTCCAGCGTATGTCCGGCTGTACCAAGCTGTGACGGCTGGCTGGCTGGCTGGCTGGTGGTAGCCAGTGCTCCCCAGCAGCAAGCGGGCGATGAGCCAGGGCAACTCGAGCTGAGCAGGTGCGATGCTCCCCCAAGCATCCCAGCACCCAGCAACCCGTCCTCATCGCCCTTCCCCCCCTTCCCTTGCCTTCCCTCCCCCCCCATCACCCAGTCCGCAATCCGCGCACCGAAGCACAAGGTGCCAGTCAGTCCAGTCCCCAAGCCGCAGAAGTCCAAGTCCCCCAACCTAAGCAGTGCAGTCACTGTTCCTACTCATTCGCCCTCTCTCTCTTTTCGGCTTGGCCTGGGCTCCGGTCTGCACGCTCCTGCACTGGGGCCTGTCTCGCTCTCAACTCGCACCGCACCGCACCAGCACCAGCACCGGCACCAGTACTCCTACTGCTACTACTGCTGCTGCTGCTGCTGCTGCTGCTGCTACCACCGCTGCTCTCTGCTACGCTCCTTTGGGGGACCCATCCATCTTTCTCTCCTTCGTGTCGTGCCCCCCTCTCTTCTTCTCTTTCAATCTCTTTTCCACCCTCATTTTCTCGACCCAAAACACCCTACTCTCCCTCACATCCGGTCCTCAACACCCGATTTCCTCATCATACTACGTCCTCTCGACTTGGTCCGGCTTTTCGAAACGCTCTATCCCTCCCCGTCGACGAGGCGCAACCGCTCAACCCTTCCTTCGACCTCGTCCGCCTTCTGGCTTCGATCGGTTTCGTGGACACGCTCTTCGCGACCACAATTCGAAAACTTTTCCACCTCACGACGCCTACAACACACGCTCGTGGCGCTCTGGCTGCATCGTCCTGGATTCGGGGCAACCGCGGTGACTGGAAAACCGATTTGTTTGGCCCGTTTCTCGACTCTGCGACGACTTGTCCTTTGTGAGCCAGACTCGACAATCCCACCGAGTCCTATCTCCTCCGACTTCGTCGAGGTCTCTCGACTCGACTACACACCTCTGGCCGACGGATGACGACGACCCTACGTCCTGCTGTTTCTGTGGTTCATTCGACGGCTTGCTCCTGTGCGTCTAAACAGGCGTCGTCATGCTACCCAGGCCGCAACAGTAATCACCTCACGCAATACCTCGACTTCAATTCGCACCACGAGGCAATCCTAGATTATGACCGAAAAGCCCCAGCCGCTGTCGACGCAGACCGCGACTCCTAGTCAGACCCTCTTCGCTCCGAGCGTACCAGTCTCAACACACAATGTGCCCCGCAAGGCCGAGACGGTAGAGGAAGAAGAGCCATACACCATTAAGTGTATCTGCAACTTCACTGACGATGATGGAAACACGATCTACTGCGAAACGTGTGACACGTGGCAGCACATCGACTGTTTCTACCCTCACAGCCGCGAGGAGGCTCTCCGCGAAGACTTTGCCCACTCGTGCGCTGATTGCAAGCCGCGTCCCCTAGATCGACAAAAGGCCATCGAGCGAACCCGGCGACTAAAGAATGGTCCCACGACAGAAACCATACCAGACAGGAAAGCCAAACGCCCGCCATCCAAAAGCCACAAAAAGAAGCCCAAGCCAACGGACTTGCAGTTGAACGGTCACCCTGTGGGCCAGGAGAATGCAAAGCACGGAAGTCCGAGCGACCACCCTCATCCAACAAAGAAGGTGAAATCATCCCATCGCCCATCACACTCGATCAGTTCTCAGAACGCAAAGCGAAGTCCTTCGTACGGAAACGGTGGGCGATCACAACCCAACGGTCACCCCCCAAGTCCAGCAACTACTCCCCCGGACCTTCCGAGCGATTTCCAAATACATAATTACTCGGATGGCTTCTTGTCTATGAGCAAAGAAGCAGACATCCCCGTGACTCGCATCAATTCCTTTGCAAGCCTCTTCGTTTCCAACACTTTGTCAGTTTGGCTTCGAGAACCGGACCGTATGAGGCAAGAGACTGGCGAGGAATTCAACGACGTCTTTGCTAAGCTGCCGAAAGACATTGATGCTCGTAAGCGTCAGCTCCACGTCGAGAGCAAGAAGATTCCTGTCTCGCCAGAGACGACATTACGATGGCAATACCTCGGCACACCCGCCGCCATCGAGAAAGACGTTCCTTTGATTGAACTCAACGGCGTGATCGGATTTCAAAAGGACTACTGCGCAGATCCCGAAAATCTTTGGGAGGAACTCTCATCCCCGTTACCTTTTGTTTTCTTCCACCCGATGCTTCCGTTATACATTGATACCAGGAAAGAAGGATCGATGGCTCGCTTCGTTCGAAGAAGTTGCAAACCCAACGCCCTGTTGGATACCTACTTGTCAGGCCAGTCCGAATATCACTTCTGGCTTATGAGCGACAGATACATCGCGGCAAACGAGCAAATCACACTTCCCTGGGACTTCAGGTTACCCAAGAAATTCCAGGCACGATTGGTGCATCTTCTGGGCCTCGCCGACGATGACACCAATACGCAGAACGAGTCTGAAATGGACGAGGCTGAGTACCAAACACTATCGGGCTGGATCCATCGGATATTGTCCGAGTACGGCGGCTGTGCGTGTGACTTGGGGGCAAACTGTGCCTTTGCTCGCTTCCACAGACAACACCAAGCGAAGGTTCAGTCTCGGCCTCCCGCAAAGAAGAAGCAACGAAAGCCAAAAACCCACACCATCTCACCCACCAGCACCGGACACGCTACAAACAGTCGCGCAGCCAGCGAAGGACATCAAGACGACGCTGACAACGACGGTCGGTCAGTTTCTGAACGCAGCAAACCGCCCAGCCGTGATCGCACGCCCGTACGCCAGGGTTCATTAGATCGGCCAGGCATCCTCACAGAACCTACTGACAGGGACAAGCGAAAGGTTCAAATGGTTGAGGACTCATTCCGACGGATGGAGCAGCAACAGCCTCCGCGTAAAAAGAAGCGGACATCCGATAGCACGGCCTCCACTTCCACTTCCGGTTCTTCCAAGACGAAGCAACGCTTGACGAGCAACGCATCTAGCGGCACTACGCACTATGTCGACGCGGGAACATCTCGAAGCAAGTCGAATTCTCCTTCAAGTGGCGTGTCACCAACGGCACAGAATCCCTTCAAGGCACCTGCCGCCAGAGCCGAGTCGGTCGGTTCTCAGTCCGGACGAACATCATCCGCACCTCGTCCCGTATACTGCGATGTTGGCGTACAAACCGACCCTGTCGAAGGCGAGTGGTATAGTGAGCCCGTCCAAACACCCAGGCCACGACGACGCATCATTTCCCTTTCACAACGGTTGCTCAACAATCGGCATCGCCTACGCTGTGATGAGGTCGAGAGACGCACGTCGCTCTCTTCGCTCTCCACTCAGGAACCAACACCTATGGACGTGGATCAACCGGCTGAGCCCAAGCTTAGCGCTGACTCTTCCCCGCCCTCCAAGGCTATTGTCAACCAAGTCCACGAGACATCACCAGCTGCTCCTCCCGCTGGCAATGTATTGATGTCGGATGCTCCGACAAGTTCGCCAAGCACGGTCAAATCGCCCCTGCAGACCGATAACGTTTCTGATGGACCTGCGAATGGCGCAAGCAGCCCGTTGAAGATGCGATCACCGGAGTTGCGAGTCACGATGCCACCGGTTCCCGCCTTCAACGGACCTACATCGGCGACTCCCAGCGCCACAACGCCATCGACAATCCAGTCGCCATTCTCTGCAGGTAGCCTACCTAGCCCTTTTGCTACGACTGCGGTCAATGGTGTTGCGGCACACCCCAGTCCGGTGAAGAAGAAGTTGAGCCTCAGCGACTATACCAAGAGCAGGATGAACAAAGCCAAGCCTGCTGGCACTCTGAAGACCTCGTTGTCCGGCACTGAGGAGACGAAGCCAACACTTGATGCGATTGTCGATTCTCCCGTGGTTGAGAAAAATGCGGATGTTCTTACACCCGTCACGGGTAACACGATCAACTCGAATCCTGCGGCTGCGGCCGCCAACACGATGTAACATAGACCGGGGTTCACGAGCCTCGAAGACGACACGGCGGCTTTCATTTTCCCTCTAAATATTATCAAAACGTTTCGGGGCGGCGACAGTCTGTTGATTGACTTTGGCGTTTGGGCAGCGACGGACAATGGGAATGGGAAAGGGGTGGGGGGATCCTCGGGTTCTGGTCAGCGCTTTTTCGGGAACGTCTTCAGATGAACTGCGTTTTACTGTTGTTTTCTTTGGAGGAGCTGCAAAAAAGAAAATGCACGCCTTGACGAAAAACACATGCCCATTTCGACACTTTCTTTTTCTCCGTCGTCTGGCAGGACAGGAAGCTGAATCTTTTCCATGGGGTCTACGGCGCAACGTAAGGAATGGGACAGACGTAGTGAGCAAGGCGAAAACCTTGACGGCGGGATACGAGATGAAGAAAAGACGGGAGGAAGGATTCCAACTACTCTTGCCACGAACGGCATGTTTTCGTGTGTATTACTAGGCTTTTGTTAGCTGTGCCGAGGACACGGATAGTTGCTCGGTGCGCGCCTACTACACCCCTCACATGACAAATGGATGGCTCTTTTTTCTGCAGCTGAGAGGCTGCCTAAGTTTTGACTCCTATAATACTGTTCATATGGAACCATGGTTGTGATGTGATGTTTTATTCTCTCTTAAGTTTCTCGACCAACTTTCGAGAGTGTCAATCTCGGGTCATATTTACCCGCTAGGTACTCTTACAGGGTATCTCAATCTCAAACCTCCAACCATTTTGGGTATAATACAGACGGCTCTCCTAGCCTTGCCCTCCCTTTGCGATGCAAAATCCAGACATGCGAAAATGAAGCAACGAAAATTTTCCCCGGTTGGAATGTCATTCCGGGATTCGTGAACAGTGATAAAAGTGCGAGGCTCTAAGAGGTCTTGTCTCTTCGGACTAGATCAACACAGCAGGGTTGATCAATATCTCTTGGTTGTCATACCCCAGTTATCCTCCTTAAAGATGAGCAGAGCGAGGCGATGTCGGACAAAGAGGCCAAACAGGCCGACAAAGAGCTGGAGGAAGGTGACCTCCCACGCGAGACGGTCTTCTCTCAGGGGACCTCTCCAGACGAGCCACAGGTTGAGGAGGGTGAAATTACTTGTCTCGACGAAGCGGCCCTTTTCGTCCACTGTAACCTCCAGAAGGCGCAACTTGGCGAGCAGGTGCAGTCCTTGCGCGACGAGGGGGCGAGGTTGGCGTTCGGGGCCCCAGGGGGTCTTGCTCGGTTCGAGGAGGCCGGTGCGGGCGTTGAACCGGGGCAAGCGGTGGCGAGGGCAGGGGATGAGGCCAAAGATCTGGGGCGTCGAGTAGAGGAAGTTGAAGAGCTGGGGGACGAGGAGGAGGCCGAGCGTCTTTGAAAAGTGGCCCAGGATTCCGACCGTCGCGAAGACCATGCCGGAGAAGTAGCAGTATGTGTCGCCGACGAAGACCTTGGCGGGGTACCAGTTATGCAGGACGAGGGCGAAGGAGACGCCGAGCCAGGGAAGGAGAAGGTAGAGGGAGAAGAGGTGGGAGTCAGTGGCCGGGTGTGGGTAAGGCGTGAAGAGGTAGAGGCAATCGTTGAGGACGAGGAGGAGGGAGACGACAATGCACTGGGAGACCTCGATGCCGTTGATGCCGGCGAGCATGTTGATGGACTGTGGGCAGAACATTGCGATGCAGGACATGTAGATGTAGTAGAGGACACCGAGGTCGAAGAGTTCGCCGAGGTAGGGCTGGAGGGGGATCGGGATGACGATGGAGGTGACGCCAAAGTCGACAAAGTAGATAACGAGGATGGGGACCGAGGCCAGGCCTGGGATCCACCACTTGTGTCGCCATCGAATATCGAAGAGGTCGTCGCCGATGCCGAGGAGGGCGGTCGTCTGGAGGGAGATGATGGCGGAGAGATAGGAGGCAAGCTGGTGGATTGAAATAGGTCAGTAAGTAGTTTCTCATGGTGTTGCGCTCGAGGAGACATGATGTAGACTGACCTTGCTATGGGGGAAGCGATGCAGGAACCGTCCCTGCTGGACATGCTCGACCTGGAATACGACGTCCCTGTTTCCACCACCGCTAGTGGCGGCGACAATGTCCTTGTAGAAGGGGAAGGGGATGAAGACGATGACGACGAGGAGGTAGACAGCGGCGCAGACGGCACCCATGCACTCTGGCAGCTCAGGCCGATGGTGCTTGGAGAAGTCGCGACCTTTGAAGCCGGCGTGCTTAAAGACTGGGCCAAGCCATCGGATCATGGAATAGGCCAGTGCAAAGGCCAGGACAGAGAGAGCCAGTGACGCTATCAGGGGCTCGCCCTCGCCCTGGAAGGCATTGAGTAGGACTGCGACTGCGGCAAAGGAGAGGGCTCCCAGGCTCAGGGTCTCGGTTCGGGTGAGGGTCGGGGAGGAGGTTGAAGAGGAGGCCATCTTGGGCTGTGGTATCGTCGGTTTTCTGCGGGCAAGAACGCGCCCGCGGGGTGGTGGTTGTGGTACCAGTAGCTTTCTCGGTACCGGTGTCGCTTCCTTCGCTTCTTGTAGGGATTTAGGCTTGGCTGTGGTGCGATTTCATTGCATCTGTGTGCACGAGGTAAGTAGACAGGTGCGCAGGTGGTTTTGTTGTCGGGAAAGAATGGTCGAAGCTCTCACAATGGAAAGAAAAGGAATGTCGCAATGTCAAATGTTTTGCGACGGGACACAGTTGCACAAGGTGGAGGAGGGCTTCGTCAGTTTGGAGAAAGAGGTCCCCACTCTCTTCCAGGAGGCCGCGTTATCGATGGTGGCTTCCCTTTCCGGTTTTCTTTTTTTGGAGTACGGAGTACAGAGTAGCTATCCAGACGGATAAAATGTGGAAACCACGCTGAACTTTCCCAGGTGGGCACTGGGCTCTCTGGGAAGCTGCGGGGCAGATATGCAGTACCAATACTCTGTAGGCTGTGGAGGAAGGAAGGCGAGGGAGGAGCGGACGGGAGTTGGCAACCGAAGTGGAGCCGGGGAACGGTTGCAAACTTCCATTGCATTTGCAGCTGTTGCAGCTTCTGGCCTGTGCGAGACTTGGCTCTGTCCTTGGGGGCTGGAAAGGCGCATTGACCAGTGGTTGAGTCTGCTGTCTGGACAGTTACGAATGAACTCTATCTCTAAACTTGATTGATTACAAACTCTAAGACTCTTGTTGTGTTGGTAATTGGAACTTCATCTTACATTGTCTTTCTGTCAACTTACAAACACCACAGCACAATACACACTTTACTTCCGATGTTCCTCCCGGATACATGAAGCTTACAAAGAGCATTCCAGCTTGCAACTCATGACCACCAACTGCGGAAAACATAGCAGAGAAACGCGGAATTAAGAATGCCACGGCAGAGAGATGACGGAACGCCAAACATTGCCGATTTGCCGTACAGGTAGGTGGTCAGCCCCAATCCATTGTCCCTTGCTGATCTCCATGGACAGTCCGCGGCTCCGTCTCCAACGAACCCCGCGTCCTAGACTCTCCCATCGCTGTCGCCGCCTGTCATTGAGAAACAAGATCCGAGGTTGGATCTCCTTTGTGCATGCTAGTCCGTGAGCTCCACCACATACCTACTTACCTTACCTAGGTACGGATACCTAGTGTAAACTGCCTATTTTCTCATTCTCTAGGTACTATGTACAATGTGCCACTCCAATTCCTAATCCCCATACCCCAACTATGCCCGCTGCAAAGCGGGTAACGGAGATAAAATATGGAGTTGTTAGCCCCGACTAAGACGACTCAGAGGGGAGCGAAAACCCCGGCGGCGGAAGAGAGGCTAAACACACCTTCCTGCAGGTTAGGCCTGCAAGTCGCAAGGGGGTGGTCGGCCAAAGATGATGGAATGGGGACTTTGGAGAGTACTGGTCGAATAACGTTACACCATTCACCTCGAATGATCGTCGCCCTTGCCTTGCGCCCTTCCCTACACAAGGGTAGATGCGGCAACTGGGGGGAAAGGTAGGAGAGAAGGGGGGGGGGTCTCGGGTTAGAATTACCAAAGCAGTTTCCCTCACTGCTCCTACCGTAGAGTCACGGCAGCGCGACTGAGGATTATTACGAGGTGGATAGATACGCCAGGCACGCGGATACCTTACGTGCTTGCTTGCCCTCCCGCCGGCTACTACATCCGGGCCCTTTGCTCTTTCCTCATCCTCATTTTTCATTCCCCTTTCACCTACAAAATCCCTTCCTTCCTACCTCTTGATTTCAGGTGGCATCACTTCCAACTACTCGATTTCTTCATTCATTATTCATTGTTAGAGGAAATCCACTTTTGTCCCCCAAGTATGACGTCCGAGAAGGACGTGGAGACGCCGGCCGGCCCCCACGGCCCCCGAGGATCCTCCTCGGAGCAGGGCACGCTGGCGGAACGGGAGCCTCGACAAAAATTCAACGCGTCAAGCGATTTGGAAAAGGGTGAAAAGACTGAAATGGAAGAGAGAAAGAGCTTCGACGATGTGGAGGATACGCCCGACAGCGAGCCGTACCAGGAGGTGAGTTTCTACTTTTCCTTCAGAATGTTCCTTAGCAAAGCTTCTTGCGCCTGTTTTAAGAGTTTGCCAAGGCTCGATCACCATTGGCACTTTATTTGTCCTTCTTTGTGACCTCTCTAGGAATAACTCAGATTTGTTGACAGTCTGTTTTGTCTCAAGATACTCGTTCCGTGCTAACCCCATCACCAGGACATCGTCGTCGAACGCATACACACAGGACACTCCCACACCAGCACAAAAAGTCGCCTCTCCCGCATAGCAAGCCTAGCATCCTCGCGCCGCAAGAAAGAAAAGGAACAACTCTCTCCCACGATCCACCCCGTCTCCGACCTCGACAATGGCATCGTCGGCTGGGACTCCCAAGACGACCCGGCTATGCCCATGAATTTCCCCCGGCGCCGCAAGTGGATCATCATCTGGTTCCTGGCCGGCATCACTTTCATGACCCCCTTTGCGTCCTCAATCCTCGCGCCTGCCATCGAGTACCTCAACGAAGACTACGGCAACGCCGACCTCACACTGGGAACGTTGCCAGTGAGTATCTACCTCCTGGGCTACGCCGTTGGGCCCCTGATCCTGGCGCCCCTTTCCGAAATGTACGGCCGCCGCCCCGTCCTTACGGCCGCAAACTTCTTCTTCTGCGCCTGGCTCATAGGCTGCGCCCTCGCGCCCACACTCGACTCCCTCATCATCTTTCGCTTCCTCACGGGCATGGGCGGCTCCGGATGTCTCGCCATCGGCGGCGGTGTCATCGCGGACATGGTCCCCATCGCCGAGCGCGGCACCGCAATCTCCATCTGGATGATAGGGCCCCTCATCGGCCCGACAATCGCACCCATCGTCGGCGCCTTTGTCGCCCAGGACGTCAGCTGGCGCTGGTGCTCGTGGATCGCCTTCATCGCCGCCACGCCCATGGCCCTCGTCATCGCCATATTCAACCAGGAGACCAACCCCCGCGTCCTCATCGACCGCAAAGTCGCCCGCCTCCGGAAAGAACTGAACCGGCCCGAGCTCCGTAACGTCTACGACGACACCGCCCCGGGCACCGCGCCGAAATCCACTTCCCAGGTCCTCCTTCGCGGCCTCGTCCGCCCCATCAAGATGCTCTTTCTCTCCCCGATCCTCTTCAGCGTAAGCCTCTACTGCGCCTTCGCCTACGGCGTCCTCTACCTCCTCTTCAGCACAATCCCCCTCGTCTTCTCCTCCACCTACGGCTTCTCCGTCGGCACCACGGGGCTCGTCTACATCCCCCTCGGCTTAGGCTACCTCATCGGCATGGCCTGCTTCACCCTCCTCTCAGACCGCACAGTCGTCCGCATGACCAAAGCCAACAACGGCGTCTACGAGCCCGAGATGCGCCTGCCCGACTGCATCTACTTCGCCGCCCTCCTCCCCGTCACTTTCTTCTGGTACGGCTGGACCGCCCAATTCCACACCCACTGGGCCGCGCCCGTTGTCGGCCTACTGCCCTTTGGCATCGCCATCCTTGGCATCTGGCAGCCCATTCAGGCCTACGTCATCGACGCCTACCCGGCCTACGCCGCCTCCGCCATGGCGGCCTTCACCGTCTTCCGCAGCGTCGTCGCCGCCTTCTTGCCCATGGCCGGCCCATCCATGTACGACGCCCTCGGCCTCGGGTGGGGCAACAGTCTGCTGGGTTTCATTGCCGTTGCGCTCATCCCCGTGCCGGCGCTGATTTATCGGTACGGCGGGCGGTTGCGCAAGTGGCAGAAGCTGGAACTTTGAGGTAGAGAGTGGGGGAAAAAAGTGTCAGATAGACTGGGCTTTGTGAGGGAGAATGATAAAATTGCAAGATACCCATTAGATGTAGAGTTTGTGCGCAATCGATAAAATCATCGTTCTATATCGCTGTAGCAGTGTTTCGTCGGATATTATAGTAGTGATTACCCGAAGAGACCATCCAATGGCGGTTGTTGGGTTAGAGTTGGCTAAACTTGGTTTTTCTCACCTGATCCCTGAGCGAAGTAGGTTCAAGACGATGAAATAGAAAAATGAACCCGAAGAGATACCAGGACCACAATGCGTGATCCAAAGAGTCCCATTATCATTATTTATAAACGATATAATGTTTCGGCCGTCCCAATCGTCAGTTGGAGATTCCCTTATTTCTCTCGTATCTTCCTCCTTGCCCCTCAAATGAGCTCCCATTTCATGAGGAACGTCCAAGCCATGCCGCTCCTCCCCTTTTTCGAAAAGTAGTAGTCGGCCGTCATGCCTCTAGCATCCTGCCCGTCGATCGAGGTGATCATGGCCACGCTGACGCTCTGCCCCGGCGCGCCGAGGTCTATCGCGTTGACGTCGGCCCAGTGCCAGAATCCGTCCGTTTGGATAGGCACCATGTCGTCCTTGCGACCGTCCCGCCCCTTGATACTGAGGAACAGCAACGGGGGCTTCCCCAAGCCGTGTTTCTCCGAGGTCCAGTGCTCACATTTTTTGGACCACTGGAAGCGCACGACTTGACCACTGTAGACGGGTATCTGGAGCTCCTTGGGTTCGACGGTGTGGTCCCAAACGCCTTCTTCGTACGCATGAGTGTATACGATGGGTTTGTCGCCGTGTACTGTGCCGATGTAGTATTCTTCCCAGGACGGTACTCTACCATCGGGCCGGAAGAAATGTCGGTCATCGGATGGGTAATGCGATAGTCCGAATATATCGTTCCTCCGTGTAAACTCGTGCGGCTTGAAAGACTTAGTGTAGTCTTTTGTCACATCAGAAACGTTACCGGCACCCCAACAGGCGTCGAGCAATTTCCACTCCCCGCCATCGATTCGAACCGCATTCCAAGCATGGCCGTCAGCCTTCTTCGGCGGCGGACGCTCTCCCTTCTTTAGCGCGGTATATCCATACCCTTTTCCGTGGCCCACAACCGTGATACACTCAAGACCCGCGCGAGTAGCGATTTCTCTATACGTGTCTGCATATCCTGAACAGACCGCTTTGCCCATAAGAATTGTTTCAGCTCCCGAGCGACCCCTGATGTTATTGCCGAAGAAGGCTGCGCAGTCGTAAGCGATATTATGGTGAAACCAGGTGAAAATCGCCCGCGCCTTGTCTGTATGTGACGCGAAGGGTCCGCAGAGCATCTGAGCCAAGTAGCCGACAGGATCGTTCCTTGGTAGGACGTGTATGGGATACTGAGCAGCAACACCATCCGGCCCGGAAAAGTCGCGACAGATCAGACAGTCATTTGCACGCTCAATCACTCTAGCCGAGACCGCCTCGATTTGCGCGGCGCTTGGTCGGGAGCTGAGGGGAACAGGAGGAGGTGCATCATCGTTCGCGGTTGGTCGTCTTCCTGGTAAAGGCGGCCGGTCGTTGCCTTGTTGATCCTGAGCCGTATGGCCGTTTGTCGTCGGGGGCGGTGGCTTAACGTATGCCGATGGTGGCGGAGGTAATCTTCGTGGCTTTGCCGGTTCTTCTTCCTCCAGCGTCTGTCGGTGAACTTGCTGTGTGGTCGATTTGGAGGTTAATCGTGGGGGTAGTATTGGTCTCTGAGGAGGCTCAATCTGTCGGATTGCAGGCGATGACTTGACCGAAACAAGGGGAAACTTGGGCTGCTGAGCGGCGGCTTCTTTTGCTTGAGCAGCTTCTCGTTCTCTCTTGGTTGGTGGCAAGGGTGGTAGCTTTGCCTGTTCCAATGTGGGAGGCAGCTTTCGTGTAGGGCCATCAATCGAGTGAATGCTAGTTGCTGACGATACGGTTTGGTTCAGCGAGAGGGACGACAGATTAGAAATCTCGGAAGCGTTCGAGTTGCGGCGGACAGTCAGCTGCTGTGTGGATGGCCTCCGAGGGGGTAGAGCTGGTGAGATTTGCTGGGTCGAAGATCTAGTTGGCAGGGGTGGAGGAGCAATGCGATCCCTGGGGGCTGGTGAAGTTGTCGTTTCGACTTGGGATGAATCGGTGGTTCGTCGCGGTAACGGTGGTGGGGCGGGCTTTGCCGGTGCGGCGGCCTTGTTTGGGCGAGGAGGTATCGAGGGACTCTTCTGCGGCGTGGGGAGTCCATTGGTCTGGGTGACTGGGAGCGTCTGGCTGCGTGGAACAGGACGATTTGTTGGCGGTGGTGGTGGAGGTGGAGGAGGCCTCTTGGGCTTTGTTTCTGGTGCTTGGAAGTTCTTTTGCTGATTGAGGGCGGCAATTCGTTCAGCCAAGGAGTTGAACTTGGGCTCCTCGACCTCGGCCATGATTGAGTCTCGGGACTTGAGTGAGGAAAATCGAGTGAAAGGCGAAAGTTGGTGTTCCGCAGCTCAAAGGGATGAGAAGTGCGGACAGGTGGTTTGTATAAAAGATGGACGAAACAAACGACTGTCGATTAAGTGGTGTTTACCCCACTAATCCAGTTCGTGTTGATTACGGCGCGATGTCCCAATTGGGCAATAGGCAGCAGGCAGGCCACAGTGACTGAGTCACGGAGCTCTAGAGGCGATTGGGACTTTTGCGCGGCGGGGTTACTACGAGTGCAGTGGTGGTATCGCTGCTGAGCAAGATCTGTAAAGAACGGGCGAGAGGGTCGAGCAATCGATCAGGGGTCCGACGAAATAGAAGAGACGAATGGGTTGGAGGGGTATCGCAGACAGTCTTTGTATAAATGTGCTTGGTGCCACGGTAATAGTAGTCGAGGTATCCGTACGAAAGAGAGCAAACTAGACGGGTGACTATGGGTGTGGCCCGGGGGCGGAAACGAATGCTAGTCAAGCAAAGGATTGGCTGGTAGATGGCTCGGCCACCAACAAGTGTAATCGTACAGCGTATCTGTACCTCTGTACCAAGCCCGGTGTCGATACAGAGATGGGTGTGGGGGGATGAGAGAGGTGTCGGATTCTGGCGATGCTCTCAGCCTTCGGGTTGGTTGCCGTTGCAAACAATGTAAGGCGAGGATGGGAACGCAGGCTCGCCTCAGGCAGTGGTACTAGTGGCCCAGGCAGGCAATAGGCACGGGGCCGTCTGGTAGGCCCACCGGTTCGGAGGTCGGAGACTGGCAGGCGCGGGACGCGAGAATCTCAGCCGTGACAGGGACAGGGACGGGAACAAGAGCAGACGAGAGAAGGATGAGGTATTACGGTACAAAGTACGAATTGATGAGGAGGGAGGAGGGGGAGGAGAAGCGTGAGGAGTCCAACAAGGTTTGCAGGAACCGGGGCCAAATTCGGACTCGACCTGCAGGTTGGTTGCACGCAGCAGTATCCGTAACGAAGTATCCGTAAAAGGTATGTCCCTCTTTCCAGGTTCGCAAAGCAGCACAAGCGCGCAAACACAGACCAGGAAACAGCAAGCAGCAAGGGGGCGGTTGAGCTTTGGGGGAGGGGACGGGTATCTGCTTTATTTAAAATAGAAGAGATGGGAAAGACAAAGGAGCATGGGGCCACAGACATGGGAACGCCAGGGCCAGGCACGGCACCCATATCCATGCCTCGCCCCGTCTGAAATTTGCAGTTCGTGTCTACGAATACCACAAACCATAGAACACTAGAAACCGGGTATCAATCTGTACACTGCAGATACCTACCTACGGACATGCTGCTCAGCCCAGGACTTTGTACCTGGTTGGTCTGGCCTCGTCTGTACACTACCACTATGTAAAAACTTAGAATACGGATAGAAGATACTTGTGAGGAGAATGGGAGAGTTAGGTAGGTACTAAGGTACCTAGGTATTTGTGCTAAGAAGGTGGGCTGGGCTGGATCAGTCGGCACAGCCCAGCCTTGCTAGTGGGGAATTGTGGGGATTTCCCCTTGGATCGGATGCGCTAAGGCTGATCGTCGCCTCAAGCTTGCGCCATGTCTAGCGCTCGACATGTCTCGAATGGCGGCTGCCTGGTGTTGGATTCTTTGCTTCCATCATGAGAATCCCGTCCGTTGTGTTAGAATTGGGCGTCTCCAACGGATAAACATGCCGTTGGAAAGGCCGTTCCAGAGCCCAATTTCGGATAGCTGCAAGCAGCGACTGAGCCAAAGTGAAATTCATTTCCAAAGAATTGAGACTTCCTGGTGCTGCCGCTTCTCCACACAGGCGTCATTGCGCCCCGTAAAGAACCATGTCTACCGCGGAAATGCGACACTAGCAGACGGCAAACGTAAGCTGCCGTAAAACTCAACGTACTTAGCCAAGACTACGTTCCTATTGTCTCTCAGCCTCTGTCTGTACTTAGTAAGTGATGTCTCCAAAGTAAGCAGAACGAGACACCAAAACATGCCTCCAATTTGGATGATATTTCGGTCTTTTATCAAGACTCTGGCTTGTTCAATTATGTTACCCATTATGCCTAGGTGAGATCTCGATTTTCTCTGGCGTGAGAGCATATTCGAATGACAGTCTCATTCACTAATGTTGAGATTTCGGGAAGGTGCAGAGCAATCGACATTAGGCAGAAAAGGTCTTGATATGAGTTTGAGATGATGGGTTGGCGCAGAGTATCCAACAATGTATGTGACAATGGCATGAAGTCCTTTCAGACTGTGCTGCGGAGGACAGCTGGAATACTTGAGCCGGAACCGGCACACGTTGGGGTAGAGGAGAGACCTGTCGTCAGATGTGAGGGACGAGACATGTCTATGAAGGCAGGTATTTATATCCCTCCGTATGAATACGATCAGTGGAGATTTATCCTCAAAGACGTCAGGTGGGAGTTGCAAGGTGAAAGAATGGGATAGTTACCCTTAGGTACGGATACACCGTAGAGTCTAGACGAGAGTTGCAACGGCAGGGAGGTGGAGCCGGATTAGAGTGCTGCGGGCTGCGGGCTGCGCGTGCTGCGAGCCATGCTTGAGGTCCACGATACGGGTGGTGGATGATAGGCGAGACGCTAAGCCTTATTTCTCTCCCTCGCCAACCAGCGAAGCGCCCGAAAAGACAGCGAACCTGCCATAGCATGCTTAGTCACCACCATACGGAGTACATTAGGTGCTGTATTCATAAAGATTCTAGGGAAGCTGCTCACCCTCCAGTGGAGAGGAGGTGGCTACGACCTGCCGCCCCGTGCGGCGTGCACAGGGAAGGGGACCCCGGGGAGGTCATTGACCACCCATTTACCTGCAGGTGCCATGCCTCTTGTCTGCCAGTGACCTTGGAGGCTGGAGCCCACCTCATCCCTTTGCGGCGTGCGCTGTCGGTGGGCCGAGGGCGGGCGCATCGTTCGCTGTCTGGCTACTTAGGTGGCCGCCCCGTCACCTCTCGCATCGACCACCGGCCACCATCCACCGTAACGCTCCACTGCACCCTCCGCCTCCGAAGACGCCCCTCCTCCACTCCATCGAGTCTCCTGCAAGTCGCAACTTGTTCAGTCCCTGCTCGCCCGCCGGCGCCTTGCCTTGCCTTCCAATCCTAAGTTCCCATCTTCCCGTCCACTTGCAGCTTGCCATTGTCCGTTGTTCGTTGCCTCCATGTCTCCAAGGGTCTCTGTCATTTCACCCTCCCCAACATAAGGCAGGCCAAGCCAATACCTACCTTTGCCTTACCTCACGCAACTAGAAGACAAGGACAGACGCAGAGCCGTTGCCGCCTTCTGTTCATTTCCACAAACTCGCTTGTTTCTGTTCCAGATTACCTTTAATTCCATTTCTGTCATCCTCTTCACTACACTTCCGGCGACCATATTAAGCAAGTTCCACCCATCGCGAATCGAGTTGGCGTATCCGTACTTCCCTTCCTACCTATGCGCCACACTTCGCCCACGATGGATTCAGCCCAGTCTTGCGACAAGGCTACCACCACCGCCTCCGAGCCCGCAACCAAACCTCTAGACTTCCTCGACCTTCCTCCCGAAACCCAAAGGGACATCTTCAGCCATGTATGCCCTCCCGGACTCCTATACTCCATGTCGCAATGCAACTGACCACGTCTAGTGCTGCCAAAGCGACCTGATTTGCCTCTCCCTCGTCTCCAAACACTTCCGCGAACTCGCTGCCGCCCAGCTATACCGCAACTTCCACATCGTCTTCCCCGATGAAGATGATCCATCCTTCGATTCACCCATCGACAGCCTGGCTGGTGGCCTCGACACCTTCGTATCGAGCGAATATGACTATGCCCAGCATCTTCGGGATATCTCCCTCGACACCCTCAGTGCTGGCGACAAGGCCGAAGCTGCATATAAACCATACTTGTACAGTGCCAGCTGCGGCAAGTTCATGAACACATTGTTGTTTCTGGCCCTCAAGAATGCCAGGTCGCTCGAGACCTTCAGGTACGTACGACTGGCCTCCTTTTGCGCATCGTCACCACTGACAGCTCGGATACCAGGTGGAACATTCGGGTCGAGCTAAGCCGGCCTGTGTACAAGGCGTTACACCACATTGCGACGCTTAAGAATCTCCACATTCGAATGCAGGCCGGACCGTCCCTCTTCGAGATCCCTCCTCCACTACCGTATTCGACGAATTTGCCGCCGCCTACCTCGACTCAAGGTCATTGGGACCCGTTGCCGGCCTTCTCCTCGATTCCGCCCCCGCCTCCTCCCTTCGCAAGCATGTCGTTGAACGTCCCGCCGCCGTACAACCCCTCTTCTCTCAGCTCTCACCCTCCATTACCGCCGGCGTTGAAGCCGGCACCCAGAAGTAGGCGTAGGATGTCCGCCAATGAACCCGCAACGCTGGGTGGGTTCCGGAAGCTGAATTCTTTGGTTGTTCTCGATATCGATACGCTGGATACTATTACGGAGATCAAGTCATGCGTGCGCAATTCAGCGCCGACTTTAACGAAACTGAAACTGTCCTTCTCGACGTATCTCGCTTTGCAATCCCGGAAGCCGCCTCCAGACACCGATCCTGACGATTCCGACCAGGACGATGAGTTCCAAGTCGTTCCTCTGCCATCAGCGCCCGGTTGGGATGAAGCGAGTGGGCCAGCAAGAGCATTTCGCGCGCAAGAGGAGAGGAAGAGCCAGGAGTCGGTTTTGGGCAGGATCTTTGACGTGGAGCCATTCCTCGCGAAGAAGTCACAGCATCGCAAGAGTCTGAAAGGGAAGGCAAAAGTCGACGCCCCTGCTAACACACATGAGGCTGGCTCACCTGCCGAAGCGTTCATGAATAGGTTGCGGGAGGTCTCGGGTAAACTGATGGCAAGCGTGGCGGAGGGTGATACGGATGATGGGTCAAAACAAGAGATTCTGGAGATGATCGAGAAAGCCAGTCGGAAATATCTGGAAGCAGAGGAGGCGAAAGCGGCGACGGAGGCAGCGAAGAAGAAGAACGATAGCACAACATCAGCTGAAGCGGGGCCTTCCTCTGGCGCAGGATCATCGTCCGCCGCAACAACCAGCACTCAGCCGGCTACAACTGTTGAGGCCTCTGGTGCTTCTATTATCAGTAGAGATACCAGCACCAAGGCCAAGACGACCCCGGCAGCCGATTCTAACCCCGAGGATATCAATGTGGAAGAGCCCATTGCTGCTGATGAGGCTGAGGCAATCGAGAGAGTTCAGGCTGTTGCTCCCCAGACGAGTTCGTCAATTCAAGAACCCGTATCACCTACCACGGTGCGAGCAAAGGCCGCGTTAGAAGCTCAAAAGGCGAACTTCGAAACGCTGGTCCTTCGTCTACAGCACCTGCTATCCGAAGCCACAAGTCTCCAAGAGAAACTTGAGGATTTGCGAAACACAACCAGCGCGTTCGACCGGGATCACATTCGATATGCCGAGAATCAGTTGCAGGGCTTCTACCGCGATATCGAGAACGTTAGGTCCGAGTTGAATGCGACCGAAGCCGAGATTCGTGAAGTGGAGAAGCAGGTCAACGGCATAGCCACGACAGCACATGGCGAGGACGAGAGAATCAGCGAGTATATCCGATCTACCAGAGGTGTCGCCCTGCGATCCTTCAGTGTCCACCTCATCCCAGTCAAGGCGTCCGTATTCAAGGCAGCCATCGACGTGCGGGTGCTGAAGAGGCTGACATTGTTGAATGTTGGCAACCAAGCTCCCATTTGGACCATGTTGACCAAGGAAAACAAGGCGCAGCCGCTCCCCTTGCGCAAGATCTTCACAGACAATGTCTCTATGTCTTTCCTGACATTTGCATCGCAACTGGAGCAGATTACCGAGTTGTTCATGCTCGAGCGGTCGTCAAAGTACAAGCCTGAGAGCTTCGCGCCCAAGACAAATGTCGTCATCGACCAGATCCGCCGTCTTGTTCTCAAGAAGCATATGCCGACCCTAACTCGACTGATGATCAAAAATGATTCTCAAATGAGCTGGGATGTGGACGAGAAGGCCACGCTGCTCATTTGCAATCGCGGGAAACAACTCGAAGAGCTTGCGGCCTCGCTGGGAATTCGCGCCATGGTAAGTTGTCTGAGACGTCGTGCATGTTCTAAACTAACCCATCTCCAAGCACACATTCATGCAGCATCTTGGAGGGCTTGTAAACCTTCGAGCCTTGAACGTCATCTCGTTCAGAAACGATGATACCTGCGTTTGGGTGATGCGCGAGACGCGGAAGTTCCTCGTCGATAACCTGAGCCATCACCCCCACATGAAGCTCGAATGGATCTCGATCGACGATGACCGGGTTGAGCGCATCATCCGGCCACCACCGCAGACCCCGGCTGCCAAAGCCGAAGAGAAGAGAAAAAAGAAGGGCAAAAGTAAGCCTGCTGGCTCTGCTTTTGGTGCCTTCGGTGGCCCAGGCACCTCCACTGGTTCAGGTGTCCCGGGTGGCTTCCCACCGCTGCCTATGCCGGGGTGGGAGACGGATAGCGATAGTGACGACGAAGACACCGATATAGTTGCGAACACCAAGCTGGAAACTGTCGAAGGCGTCCACTTTTATGATGTTTGGGACGTCCGTATCTTCAAGAAGGAAGTCATGGCTGGAAGGCTTTGAAAGAAAGCTTTGCAAGTCTAGGAAGTAGCCGTCATGAAGGGGAGCAGAGGGAACAGCGCTGTAAAGGGAGGTGGAAAGGCTGCGGGCTTGGAAAGAATATCTAGCAGATGAAGCGGCGTTTATTGGTTTCAGTTACTTGGATGGGATCATCTGGGCAATACCCGGCACTAAAGGGAATCAAGGCCTGGCGTAACATGGTACGGAGACGGGTCATCAACAAGGAAGACACATCTTCAGGTTTTCTCATTTGCCCATGGCGTCAAATAGCGAGTTCTAAGCATTATTGGGCGGGCTTCTGTTGCCCCCTTTCCCTGTTCATACCATCAGACGAGTGTACAGTTTGCTATTGTAACTTGTAGACCCTCCCAAAGGCAATCCCAAGCCATTCATCCATCTCACTATCTAGGCATCCCTTCCTACCTTAGCCAGAGTATCTCTCCAGGTACGTCACCCTTCTTCACCCCAACATCGAGAGTCAACCTCTCGCATCGCCCTCAGTAAAGTAGTTCCAATATGCCAGCCCCGGGAGAGGTTTGTGGTGGGCTCCTTTCTTTGCGAGGGTGAGGGCTGGTTTACCAGTTGGAGATGAGGGCGTTGGAGGCGGAGAGGGTTGCGAGGGTTGATGTGATGTAGTTTCCTAGCCGGGAGGAGTTGGATGTTAGCATTCTTGGAGGGAACAGCCGCCTCAACCTCCTCATATCGAGGTCTCTATTCTCAACCCGTGTGGCTACATTTCTTGGCGGTTATATAGTGCGGTGCTCATGCTAGGATTGTATGCAGTGCTCGGTTCGATGTAGGCTATAGGGCATTAATTATCGTTGACCGTAGACTATTCCAGCACGCAGGCAGTCCGCTCTGAGCAACCGACCTAGGAAAGATATCTGCAGTTGCTGAATGAGAGAAAAACGAAAAGAAAAAAAGGAGACTTAATCATAGGGAATCGAACAAAAGAGTAAGCGATTGATCGGCTTGGCTCTGGAAGAACGGGTTCCACTGGCGCCCCCTAGACCCCCCGGCCAAGTTTCCCAAATCACATCTTTTGATGGTAGGCAAGAGCGAAAAGAGACTTAAGCATCGTCCCGCCAGTCGTATACGCTGGGATGAGTATACGTATGTACGCGGGACCGTGTTTCTCGCCTCAGGGTGCTACCATTTGAGGAGTATGTGTATGCAGTGTGTGACAGTAATATGCATATTACTGGCAGTCTTGAAGACGCAATTTTGGAATTACAGTCGTTGCGTGGAGTTGCCCCTTTTCGTTGCTCATTTTCAGGCATCTTAAAACAAGCATGGCATCAACTAGCATTTCCAACTTCTACAATAACCACCGTGTGGAAGAACAAAGCTACTACTGCCGTATTGCGATGTTTTGCTCCCTCAATAACCGCAAAATCATATTGAAGATGAGGTCAGATACATTACTGATCAGGGGAAGACATGGTAAGTCAGTTTCTTGTTTGGGTATCAATCTTCTCTTCTCAAAGCCACAGACAATTCAGCGCTGTTCTATGCCGCCTTCTGATCCATGAGCGCCATAATCTCATCCTCCTCATCCCCTTCACCAGCCCTCCTCCTAGCCTCCCTCTCAATCCCAACCCTCGTAATCATACCACCAGCAAGCATTCCAGTCTCTTTCACCCCCCTAACCCACCCCTCAAGACTCCTCATCCCCACAACCAGAAAACCCAACTCCTCTCTCTCGACATCGAAGACCTCCCACCACGCCACCTCGGGCATCTTGGCCCCGGCCTCCCGGGCGGCGATGTACACCGCCGCCGTCGCGAGCGCATTGGGCTGATGCGTCAGGTATAGCATCTGCGGGCTCAGCAGCGCCGTATTGAGGTGTGCGACCACCCGCCCGGCCACCTGCGCCCTGGGCTTCCCGAGAAAGTCGAGCGCCTGGAGGTACGTCACGGCCAGCGCGTGCGGCAGCGCCACGGCCGTGTCGAAGCCCAGGGCCCAGAGAATCCGCGCCTCGGCCGCCAGCATCCGCGTCTGGAAGGCGGCGTACTCGCCTTCTGTCTGGTAGTACGTCGTCGGGTCCGGGCGGGGCCGCTGCTGCTTCTTCGGGTCGTCGTCGTCGTCGTCTGGTGGCTCGCCGCGGAAGAGGGAGGAGGCTGGGGAGAGGAGGTAGGCGTATACGTTTGAGACGTCTCGGGTTGAGCGTGGGAGGGGTCCCATTTTGGCAACTAGGTAGAGGGCTGCGGCGGAGACGTCCTGGGCAACTTCATGTTAGTGGAATTTGAGAAATTTTGTATGGAATTGTTGCTTGCGACTCACGCTGAACTCTCCTGCCATTGGCGACTCAACGAGCCAGTATCGCGCCAGCAGGACATTTGCCTGTGCCGTTGTCGACTGTGGCAAGTCGAGTAGGACACCGGCAGCCTGTGTTAGGCACTGCGTCGCATAGAAAATGACATCCTGGAGGTCGGCCGGTAGCGAGCTGAAGGAATTGCGCTTGTAAAGCTGCTCGGCCGTGGCCAGCGTGTTGGTCATATGCGCCATGGTTTGCGCCTTCGTTATGTCGTTGTCTGGGCGGTCTTCTCGAGGCAAAAAGGTCAAGCTAGCACCAGGTAATCGTCGTCGCAAGGCTGAAAAGAGTGTTAAAGATTCGAGGTCGCTGTGATTCCAGTGTCCCTATTGGTCAAAGCTAAGAGCTGTCAGGGTAGCAGGTTAGGCGCGATGTCTGCCGCGCGTGTGTCGTCACTTCTCTCCCAAGGCGAGACAGAACCCGGAAACAACTTAGGTGCTCCGTACGGAGTACTGTGGTAAGGTACCTAGGTACCCCACTCACCCTCCACTTCGGCTTAGCGTCTCCACGTCCTTCTGCTTCGCGGCTTTTGGGTTGGTTCTCCGTCGTACCTGAGGCTTTGAACTGAAGGTGGTTACGAACCAATTCAAGGCAGCTGCGTGGAGAAAAGGTACCCCGGCCTTCTAGACATCACGCTCGCATCCCGCATCAGCTCGCGAACGACACGAGAGCGACTATACGGACCATCACCTACCCACCCGGACTACTATCCTCCCGCCCACGACAAGTACTATTGCCTTTCGACACTGGTCAATGGATGGGCTCATGTGTCAAATCCCCAAATAACCATCTACACCCGCTCCCTCTTCCCCGCATCGGCTTTGTCGGCCAGTCGTGATCCGTCCACGCAACCCGACGACATCATCGATCGCACTCCTTCGCAGACGACGAACAACGACGATAAGGAAACCGTCGTGACCATGGATTACAGCGCCTCTATCCACGAAGAGAGCGGCGCATCGCCCTGGGGAAACTCCCCAGGCTCCTCGCCCCGGCCCAACCAGACCAACTTCTCGTCTCTCGGTGCTGACCTCGGCGGCGACCCGGCTGGATCCCCCTTCAACTACTCACCAAGCCCCGGCAACGCCACCCCACAGGACCACCAGGAGGGCTTTGGCGGCGAGCAGCAATACAGGCGACCAGACACCGCGAGCAGCACCCAGTCGACGACCGAGGTGGAAACACAGGAGTCGAGAACCGAAGTAGGCTCAGAAGCCCGCTCCAGCGGTGATGGTCCGGGACCTGAGCTGCCTCAAAAGTCGCAAGAACAAGGCGGACCCGCGGTCGCGGGCGGACAGGCTCGTCAAGAACAGCCGCGCAAGCCTCAGCAGCCCCAGTTCAGGCTACAGGCCAAGATCACCGGTCTCGAGCGCACCGGGAAGAAGGACCCTATCTTGCGGTTCGACATTCATGTAAGCAGCAATACCCCCCTCTGGCTGCTGCCATGCGGTAGAAGGTGAATGCCTAACACGCCGTAGACCAACCTCCCGAGGTTCCGCACCACTCAGTACCGCGATGTACGCCGCTTCCACTCGGAATTTGTCAAGCTTGCGGAGCACCTGATTTCTGCAAACCCCGAATGCCTAGTACCTACCGTTCCGCCCGCCGTGACGTCGGCCGGTGCCGGCACGGACGAGGACGAAGCCCGCGTCAAGGCCTTATTACAACGGTGGTTCAACTACGTGTGCAGCAACGAAGTCCTTATGAGGGACGACGAGATGGTCCTCTTCGTAGAGAGCGATTTTGGATACAGCCCCATGGTTAAGATGAAGCAGCCGGCGACGGGCGTGCGCAGAAAGATTCTGAAGCAGTTCGCTCCCCCGCCGGACGACACTCCGGAGCTCCAGGAGGCTCGTCCGATCGTCAAGCTCTTCTACCTTGGTACGATGGATGCCGGCCATAAGGTCGATAAGCTCGTCAAGTCTCGTCGAGGTAAGTCCACGTCAACCCCTCCTCAATAACGCGCTGGTATTTGCAGGTCTGATATCATCTAGGTCTGGGATTGGCTGAATCCGACTTTGGCGTAAAGCTCGGCTCCATGCATATCCAAGAGCCCCATCAGGGTCTCGCCAATGCCTATCGTAAGCTGGGCAAGATCGTACAAACCGTCGGTGACTATCACGCTGCGCAAGCTACTGCGGAAGCCACCACCATTGGTGATCCGTTCCAGTACCACTCCCAGGACTCATTTGTTGTCAAGGAATCGCTCACAAACCGCCAAATCCTCATTCGCGAGTTCCTCCAGGCACAAGAGAACACACGTAGCAAGCTCAATGCCGCCGATCGTCTGAAGGCGAGCTCCAACGTAAGACGCGAGAAGGTCGACGAGGCCATTACGGCCCTTGATGACGCCCGTCAAAACGAGACCTACCTTTACCAAAAGACGACTCGTGTCACGCAAAATCTCGTTCAGGAGCGTCGAAAGTGGTTCTCAAGAACGGCAGCGGATCTTCGGCTCAGCATCAGAGAGTATGTCATTCGCGAGATTGAGGCAGAGCGACGTGCCCTCGCCGTTCTCGAAAGTGTGAGACCAGACATCCGCGCCATTGACGCATCTGGCGGTCTGTCTCGACTCGGACGCGAGGCCCACCCTCCAGTCAGAAGGGCTAGCGTGGCAGCCAGCCAAGGTCCCAAGGGTGATGCATGGAGCGGTGTTCCACGACGCACCGACACGCTCAACCGCAGCGTGTCTGGCAGTCTTATGGGCGTCCCCGAGGACGGTGAGGGCGACGACGGCCAGGGTGCGGGGCAGAACAAGGGCGGTGTAGCGGGCGGCCGGGCGAGCTTGTCCGGTGTGACAGAGGAGGACGACGAGGACCGAGTGGATGCAAGAAATGCGGCAAGCCGATTGGCGACCAGCACTTTCTGATCGAGTCGACCTTGTTTACGAGGCGCGGGTAAACGGGCGAAGCCGCGCCTTGGAGGGGAGGGAGGGAGGGAGGGGGGAAACCTTGGACCGAGACCTTTTTTGTATGGAGGCGGCTTCGGGGCAGGCACTTTTTTCCAAAAAAAAGCTCGTATGATGTGTAATGTTGTTTCCGTCCTGTTTGTGCTCCCATACACATAGATTCCCAAAGTATGAGCCTTCCTTCTTTTTTCCGTTCTTAATCTGGTCTTGTCTCCTCTGCGTTTAACTGTGATTCCATCTGGTATGGTGAGCTTGACTGGCCTGCGGCCTGGGAGAGAGAGAGAGACAACATTAAAAGAGGGAGGTCCTCGTTGGGGGGCCTATGGCGATGACAGGATGCACCGATGTAGTGTCACGATGAGATTCTTAATGGATGACTCGGCGTGCGTGTGCCCGATGGCGGTAGGCGGTGAAACGTGACTCTGCCTCAAGGCAAGGTAGGCTGAGAAAAAGTCCTTCGGTTGTGACGCAAAGTAAAAAGAGATAGAGGTGCGTTTGCAGCCATCCACGATGCAATGAAATGCGCCAGATTATGTTTTGCGTCTTGCGTGCTATCTTCTGCCGGTGTCTCTGACTACTGAATCGTCGGCATCTCATCTAGTAAGAGAAAAGTATATAGAAACGCAAACATGTGTGGTAGATGCCGTGTTCCCGCCCTCTTATCGTCTCCCCCCCCTCACTTACTCGACTCCGTTCAACTCACCCCGGTTTCGGCTTCGGGCTCTTGATCTTTTATCTGCCATTGTCCAAAGGGTGGACGTTGGCTTGGGCTTGTGTTCTGATCGATTAGCGGTGAGGTTGAGGTATGAGTCAAGTTAAAGTGGCTGTATAATACGTCCGGGGAGTGATGCGGATGCGGGTTGTGGGTGTAGACCAAAGGTGCAGGCAGATTTGACGAGTGTCATATTGGCTGAAATGCACATGCTAGCTTCGCACTGGAAAGGGGCCGGGGTTGGGGGGGTGGTGGTGGACAAGATTCACATGTTCTTCGTTGATATAAGGTAATTGAGCGATGATTGAGGCGGTGGCTGCATGTAAGATGATTTCATTGGGAGTTAATGTTTGTATGTCGATTGGTGGTGTGCTTCTGCCGGTGTTCGGACGACTTATATTTTTCCCCATGCTTCAGTAAAAAAAATTTTGGCTTCCCCAAAGTGCGTAACCAAATCCTCCATGCTTAACAATCTGATTTGTTCCTGCTTAGAATTGATTGTTAGTGAAATAGTCACCGTCTGGCATCTGTAACTATAGATGGAAGCCTTTCGAGCGGTCTGAGAAATGTCTTGGATGTGTCGTGCCATCAGCGTCTCGGCCGGATTTCTATCCCATGCAATGCAGTTCACCGTTGGAACTCTAAAAAGCATGCCGAGGATGTACGATGCAGATGGTCGGGTCTCATATTGCTTTTTTTTTATAGCTCATGCTGGCGCCGGTACTTCTCTCCCCTCCCCAGAGAGACGCGGTGTTTTCGCGTTGTCAGCCTGCCTAGACTCTTCTCTTCACTCAACTTCTCTCGAACATCTGGGTGGCTGACCAGACGCCGTCAGCGTCGGGTTCTGGAACGGGGGCGTCAGCCACTTTTCTCTTTCCAATCTATTTGGCATTCATGTCAGCGATGCGAGGAATGTTGCACTCGATTCCAGAGATCCGGTAGATACCCTCGCTGACACGCCTAGGCAGACGATGTACCTGCGGAGAGGCCGTGGCCTAGTGAGGTCGCATTGTGCTATGCTTCCCTAGTCGTCCCATCCGGCTTTTGGGATGGAAAAGTTCCGTCGAGATCAATAGCCGTCAGGACGCAAGGTCATCACTCGGCAACTACGTCGGCAGGTGCAACAGCTAAACGCCTGCCTTGGAGCTGAAGTCTGAAGCAAGGAGAAAATCGCCGGTAATGGAATCAGTTTTATACGCCGCTGGCAAGCGACACTCATCGTCAGTACTGCAATGACTTGTCTCCATGCGGCTCTGGAGAAAGTCTGCTGGCTCTAGTGGTGTCAACGCCATTCATTGGTAGACCGGCCAGTAATTCCGTCAGCCGTACTGCTAATTGTCGCAGCTGTCATTTCTGATATCAGAGACCTGACGAGAGTGTCGTCCGAAGAGCTGCCCACGTTCGTCTTCGGATACACTAGTGTACGAACACTCTCCCAAGAGATGACGTGACGGGCGTCTCGCTTCACCTCTCACATATTATGAAGGGGACGTTACTGTGTCCATGGGCCATCAGTATCACAGAGACCCAAGGGCTAGCGCAGCGTGCCAGGCAAGGCTTCGCGCATGGCTTCTCTTCAGGTAGACATGGAGCTCCACTCAACTTCCTTTGCATGGGTCCTAGGTGATGCCATGCGTTCCGATTGCGTGAGTATGCAGGGTTTCTCCGAATTGGATGATCGTCTCCAATTTTTGTTCGGAAGTGGGCATCTGCTGGCGGCCGTTAAATGTGATGTCCACGCAGCTTGCGGTTGCGGATATGCGAGATTCTTGTTTCCGTCAATGTCAAGCACTGACTGAGTCGCCAGATAAACCAGCTCTTGATTCGTCCCGCCTCCATCTAACGGCAGAGGAGTAGATCTTGCCGTGTCGAGGGTTGCGTTGTCGGTTCAGGCTCTTCCGTGTGATAGGGCACTTGGAGATCACTCGTTTAGAGTTGAGTAGAGTTGTGGGTGTCTCTTCAAGTATCTCACCCGCCTCAGAGACCAGCGCGGGCGCCGTTCATGCTAATACTGTCGACGGAAATCGTACTGAGAACGCCAGATAGCTGTTGATTGTGTCTCCAAGGTTGTGGATGACTGTGAGCTTGTGAAGTTCGCAGAGCGCAGAGAATGACATTGATGTCTCTGGTCCTTGGTATCAAGAAATGTGGTTTATGCGTCCGCCTACAAAAACGTTTGCGGAGCGGCATCAATTTCGAATTGAGCGACTTCAAACGATTTTATCCAACGCCCACAACTTTTGGACAGGGTCTATACTTCGACCATTGTGCCATGTCGAAACGGGGCAGCATTGCCGCTTGCATCGTCGGAAAACCATCAGCCCTCGTTTTGTAGATGCTTCGCTGTGCCCCTGTTAGATGTTGAGGCAATACGGGCGAGGCACAACGACCAGCACTGCTACTCCGTAGAAGGCCACAGTCTACATACATCCTTGCTCTGACTCGGCAAAGAAATGTAGCGGCAGAAAGCCGGGCAGGGGTTCGCGTGCCGACTGCGGATGCGTCAGAGGTTGCGGATCAGGATAAGGTACGGCCACCCATGAGTTGGAGCCGTGGGCTTTGAAGGACTTGCAAGGGCTGGGTCCAGGACCAGCCATGCAAAGCGCCTTGCTATAGGACCGGTAAAATGGAGGTGCCCATGCAGTGTAATAATTAGTGTGTCCGCGTACCATCTATCGGTTGCTCTCTAGAGAATTTGGACCCAATCACTCGACCAGGTTGGCGCAGACCGGAGTGCTGACAGAAACCAGGTAGAGGAGCAGTTGCAGTGTCTTCAACATACCTTATGCTGTTGTAAATGCTTTGTTCGCTAGACTGGAACCAGACTGAAGTTGAGGGATGATTCCTGGCACAGAAAATGTCACAATGAGGATGCCTTGTCCGGGCCGGTTCAACGATGGGTTGAATTATTGGAGGACGCATTGCTTCCGACACGATCTGGTTCGGCCGGTTATAACCTCGGCATCGTGTTCTTTAATCTTGTGCCATCGTTTGTTGCTAAAAATCATTCTTGCAAGGATAGGTGTTGGTAAGGTAAGGCCCCATCAACTGAGCCGGGGTCAACAGATGGAGCGTCCCCTCAGAGGAAACCACTGGGTTCTTTGCCGCCTCGGCCAGGGACCTTGAGGGCATGCCATCACAGCGGGCCTGACGTGCAGGATTGAGCGCGCATCACAAGTTGAGGACATGAGCTCTGTGAAGAGACTTAGCGTTCAGTAGGTTTCTTAGACCGCAAGCAAGACGCGAGGGCGAAATTCTCATTTCCATGGTGTAAGAAAGCTGCTGCTTAACAGTATACGCTTGACAACGTCTCTCTGGTTGATTACTTGCTGCTTGTCTCAAGCGATCGACGTAATGAATGGTTCGATGTCGCGAAGCATGACGCTTCGTTAGCTGGGACGGATGAAGGCTGTCAGTGGCCGGCAACATCCTCATTCCGCGGAACGAACGGGATGTGCGCCACCGTTGGCCAGGACAGGCAGGGTAAGGTAGATAGATGGTGTTCAGCCGTGCCGTACCGCACAACCTCCAGAGGACAGAGTGACGACGGATGGGCGTTCGAAAGCATCAAAACTGGTGTAAAGGTTTTGGCTCCAATTCTAGAACGTATCCGACGGCTGCTGGTTGATAGGATGGTTCAGCCAAGTCGATGCGATGCAGGCGGCAACATCCATGCAGCGCCGTGCGCGCGCGGCCGCGGAGTCAAAGTAGCTCAATGTCCCAAAGCTGCCGATTCGCGCCATTCCAGGACGAGAGGTTTGGTGAGATGACAAGAACTTAAGGTAGGTATCGAGTGGTCTAGGAGAAGCGAAGCTGTTGGACGGATGAAGTCGAGCGGCACGGGTTCCGTGCATCAGAGGAATTACATACCTAGAATAACGAAGACAGGGAAAGTCCCTACCTGGGCACCCCGCCATCCGAACTGTTGTCTGATTATGTAATGTTAAGGAAATCAAAGAAGGTGCCTTGTCCGAACCTTCTCTTCCTTCGACGAAATTTTATACAGAAAACGGTAAGTGCAAAGGCAGACGACCAGGGAACGTGAAAGGCAAGAGCAAGAGAGAATCTGAAAAAGTCAATCCCTTAGTTTCTCCAATGGGGCCTATCTAGGGCAGGCAGGAAACTTCCTTCGCAAGTTTCGTTCTGCCTCTATCGATGCGCGGGAAGTTGAAGTAAGGTACCTTATACGGATACAACATTTCGCCTCCCACCATTTCAGACACTGGACGACACATCAGGCAATGATCCATCCTCGCATCAGCGGCATTGCTATACTATTTTCATCCAAACCGTTATATCAATTACTCGGTTCTTAGCTGCAGCTCTTTACTCGATCAAACTGCACAGAGCCCATGTCCATGGACCATGGCATAGCTCGCACCAATGGTCACAAAGTTGTGCTCAACCCTTCGACCGCCGAGCATCCGACTGGACCCCCTGGGAGGATTCTACGCATTCAACGAGGGCCACGAATCGTTGCTTCGTTGCGAATCTTGTGCGGAACTCGAACCTCGACTAGCAAACTACGTTGTTTCTCCGTCAGAGGCCTGCCCTGGTCTTGTCTCTCACCGTCTATCTCTATATCCATTCTTCCTGCAACTCTGGCACATTCACCATGGCCCTCATTCATCGCCTCATCTTGGGCTCATTGTCCATCATCTGTCGCAATTCATCCGCGATTGTCCCGTCCCATCTCCTCCTCGGAACCCTTGCAAACAAGATCATGGTACAGATACCTACAGGCGCAGACAGAGCAATGTTGCCCACGGCATCTACCTTGTTCACCACACCTCCTCATTTCCTACCCTCCATCAAGAGCCATGCATCCCCGTTACAATGACTGCCCCCCTCCCGGCTGTCCCCTCTCGACCCCTCTCATGGATCCCTGTCATGGTCCATTCTGTTCCGGGCCCTCACTCCCGGGTATCTCACCGACCATACCTTAACTGTCCACTTGGCTCAGTATCCCAGTCCTCGCATGCGGCCGTTCCACTGAGCGCGCGAGAGGCAATACCTCACAATTTTGACTCCCGCGATTCGCCATCGTCATGTCTTCGTACTCGCTCCCTTCTACCTACCTACTCATACCTACTGACTAGCATAGCACCGCGACTCGAGACAGGTCTATCCGTCACCGCAACCTGCAACACATGCAGGCAAGGCACTGCGTCCATGACTATCATGTTGGAGCCCCATGCATGCCGATATCTGTCACCGCACTGATGCCATCCAGGCCATCCCATCACCAGCCGCTAGTTCCCCATTTGCTCGCTGGGCCCCCCCATCTGTGCCATGCTTGGAAAGTTTCGGAAGTGGCTCAACAGGGCCCTGCCTAGTCACCGCAAAAGGCGAAAAGTTACTTCCATCCGCCCTCCCGCTTTCCATCAGTCCAGCATCGTCAACCAATGCCACGACGATTTCACGCCCAGTGCGTACAGCTGCTGCCCAAATGCGGACACCTCCTGGCCCGACGTGCCTCGTTCCTTGCCAAACCATGTCCACTACCGCCCGGTATCCCCTATCCCTATCCCTATCCCTTTCATCTCTTCGCCTCGCAAGCCGGTACGATACCGGCCAAGGTTTGTGCTGCTGCCGAACGCTGAGGTGGCTCCGTCGCTAGATGTCTCTTGCATATTATTTCCCGAGATTACATGTACGAAGCTCTTAGCTTGGCTCCGATAACTGGTCGATGTTTGGTTGGGCGAACTTGGCCAACTCTCCCCATCATGGTCGCCTTCGATAGGTATGCTCATGGCCCGTTGTCCATCCGTCTCCCCATTCACCCAAGATAGCCCCTTGCAACTTTGGTTTATCACCGATTGACACCACCATGAGCATCATTCATCAGAACGTTGAAAGTGTCCGGGGCCGGGCAAGCACGCAAGCCTATTTAAGGGGTGGGGGGAGCAACGGCCCCTCGCGCCAAAGTTTCTTTAAAATTCCCTTTATCTCAAGTCTCCTGCTCTTCCGGTTATCATTTTGTTCTGTCAAGTGATAATATACTTGCCGACCTCACCTCCATCTTCGCACGAGGAATCGTGTTAGCTTAGATTCCCTACATCTTTCATCCCACGAGAGAACCCTGTCTATCCTCTCGTGGCCCCCCGTTAACCCCCAAACTCCAAATACCAAAGCGAACCTATCAGTCCTCGAGACACCCCGCGCCGGTCCCCTCCCGTCCCTCATTCCCAGAACCCTCGCCCTCGTGTTTTCAACATCGTTTGTGTTGTCGGCACCCCTCATCCGGCACTTGGACCAATCCCACTCACCGAGCTCTCCCTATTAGGAAGTTAGGCCAAGCCCCCTTTGACACCCCAACCCATCATCCCACGCTTCACCCCACGCTGCCGGCGTCATCCAGCTTCCATCATGGCCCCAGTTGCAACGGGTGAGATGGCACCAATGCACCTACCCGTCTACAAGTCAAAGTCTTGTTCGGTCACTGCGTCAGTCTTGTATGGTCCTCGGGACTTGCGATTGGTAAGTACAACTTTCTTGGGTTCATGGTCATGGATTGTGACGTGGAGAATGTGGGCTCGTCACACAGCTCCCCCACGTTGATCATGTTGCATCCTTGAGTCCCTACACTTGGATGTGTCAAAGCCGCCCCCCCGCCTTGTAGATGTTAATTCTGACGACACTCGTACCCTTAGGAGACGAGAAGCATTGAAGAACCGGCCGCCGGAGAGCTGCAGATTGCCATCAAGCGGACCGGTATCTGCGGGTCTGATGTCAGCTACTACAAGAAGTTCGCCAACGGCGACCTCTGCGCGTGCCACCCCCTCTCCCTAGGCCACGAGTCCTCGGGAGAGGTCGTCTCTATTGGGCCCCAGGTCACTGGCTTCAAGCTAGGTGACCGCGTCGCTCTCGAAGTCGGTGTTCCCTGCGGACAGTGCACCATCTGCCGCAGAGGCAGATACAACCTCTGCAAGAAGATGAAGTTCCGGTCCAGCGCCAAGAGCGTGCCCCATTACCAGGGAACCCTTCAAGAACGAATCAACCACCCGGCGGCGTGGTGCCACAAGATCCCCGACCACGTCTCCTACGAGGCCGCCGCCCTCCTCGAGCCCCTCTCCGTCGCCATCCACGCCGTCAACAGGGCCGCGCCGGAGCCAGGCTCGACGGCATTGGTTATCGGCGCAGGCACCGTCGGGCTCCTGACGGCCGCTATGGCGAGGCAAGCTGGGTGTTCCGAAGTCACAATCACCGACGTTGACGCCGGCCGGGTGAACTACGCCGTCGAGAAGGGCTTCGCTACCCACGGTCATGTCGTCAACACCAACTCGGGCACCTCGACGCCAGCCGACCCGGGCGTCATGACACCCGCGAGCATATTCTCCGTCCAAAGCGTACAGAGCAAATTCGACGGCGCCAAGTCTCTCGCCGCAGAGATCCTAGCCCTCACAAAGGTTCCCGACGAGCTCGACTCCGACGCCGAAGACGACGGCGTCGACGTCACCTTTGAGTGCACCGGCAAAGAAGTGTGCATGCACACCAGCCTGTACGCGACGCGGCCCGGCGGCAAGGCGATCATGGTCGGCATGGGCACGCCCGTGCAGACTCTGCCTCTGTCCGTCGCGCACCTGCGGGAGATTGATATCCTGGGCATCTTCCGGTACGCAAACACCTACCCGACGGGCGTCCGGTTGCTCTGCGCCAAGGGCCACGGCGGGCTCCCGCCTCTGGACGATATGGTTACGCACCGGTTCAAGGGGCTGCAGAACGCGTCAAAGGCGTTTGAGCTGGCGAGTCGGACGTTTGATGATGAGGGGAAGCTTGTGCTCAAGGTTGTTATTGAGGCTTGACTTGGCCCTTGATGCGTTAGGTAGTTAGGATTTGCGATTCTCTTTTGGGGGTGGGGATTTCCTAGTTTTACAAGTGTGCGGTTTTTGGTTATAGACACTACCTTAGATTCTCTTCTTTTGGTTCGCAAAGCAAGCGTTGGAAAGTTTGGCAAAAGTGGCTATGATGACCAAGTTGATACCTACTTAGAGAGCGAGGAGAATTCAGCAAAGTTATTTGGGCTAGCGACGGATGCCAGGGGGCGATTATGAGCGTGAGGGTCGTTGGTACTTCCATTTCCCAGGGTTTCTCAGGACACAAAAAAAGAGAAAAGAGACCATAGGTAGTCTGCAGGTTGATTTATAAAAGAAAACAAATCATATAACAAGTACCCAAGATCACTTCTGTCACATTCGTCATCCCCTGAAACCCCCAAGATTATTATTTTTTTCTGCTCCCTGGGAAGAAAAGAATTTGAAGCATGTGCGGTAGATTGTGCCAATTCTGTTCTTTCTCCTAAGAACAAGAGGAACGTGGCCGAGGGGGTAAATGGGGGGGGTCGCTATGATTGACTTGGAAGTCCTTGAACCTCACTCAACCTAACCTTTTATTCGATTCCCTGTCGAGATCCCTTTTTATTCTTCTCCTTTGAATCTCACATAGATGTAATGGGAACTAGGAAAAAGGGAGGAAGAAAGGGGAGAGAGAGAGGGGGGAATAACTGATCAGTCAACCCCGGACCCAGACGCTGACTTCATGAAAGTATTTGCTCCTTCATTTTTTCCAACTAAAATCAACCACCCCGCACAAAGCTTGACCTTACCCACCGATCCAGACGGGCGGAAAGACCTGAGGGACGTGGAGGTGGGAAGGAGCGAGGTAGGTGCCGATGCTGGGGGGCTGTGGTTGAACGTACCTTAGATATCCACCACGATCCGGGAAACAGCTGGTTTGTATTCGATCACAAGAGGAACCTCACGAGAATTCATTCATGGAGTTACAACTAGCTGGCAATCGTGTGTCTGGACTAAAGGTGTTTGTATTTTTCGGGGTTATTTATGCCCCTCGCACGTGTGGTCATGTCTACATTATCCCCTGAAACGCCTCCCCATGAATCCCAGATAGGCTGATGATGCGCGCAACCGCCGCCGCCAAAAAAGACTCTTTGCTTCGCTGCCCAGGCACCGTAAGATAAGGTACCCTCTACATCATAATGTCTCCCGCTCCGGGAAGGTTGAAGCCAGACGGACCGTAGTTGGGGAAGTCAGACGCCGTCGGATTACCGCGATTCCTGCTACGTGCGGACTCGGCGATGCTAAACTTCTTACCCAAGTCGCGCATGCCACTGATACTCTGCATGAGGTCGTTGAGACGTGACGTAATGGCGACCTCGTTCTCCTCACAGAGCACCTCCTTCTCGAAGCCCTCCGCATCAGAGGGAACGACGAGGTCTAGCCGGTTCACGAGGGCCTGAATCTGGCGGAGGATGGTGTGAGATGGTGTCGTTTGCGCATCTGTGGTGGCGGATACGGCACCAGGCTGTTCAGCCCAGGCAAGGGGTTCGGTCGGCAAGCGTTCGAGGTAAGTTGTGATGAGGCGGATGCGGCCCTGAAGCATCTTGACAGCGTTCGCCTTGGCCGTCAGAGCGGCTACCATCTCTTCCTCTTCCGGGGACAGCTGAGCCTCTGCGTTATCACCGTCTGCGCCATCGGTAACAACGACGCGGCGCTTAGTACCTAGGTCAACGCGCTGGACCTTGGGCTTGACAGACTCCTTGGGAGCCTCGACGGCGGTCGCGTTGCCGGCACCGCGCGCAACATGGTCCATGCTGATCATCTCAGCCTCACCCGTCTCGACCGTGTAGAGCAGCTCGCGGAAGCGTAGCTTGAGCTTTGATTCCCCGTCGTCCATCTTCTTGTCCTCGCCCTCTGCCTCGGCAGCTCTCGGATCGTCGACCTCATAGTTGGATTCGTATATGGTCATGGGCAGCTTGCCGCCCACGGAATGAGTAAAGATTTCCTCGGGATGGAAACCTAGGAGGAGAGCCGACTCGTTGAATTCGGAGAGAAGCTGGTTGTGGATCGGGAGGATGGTGGGTGTCGGGCCAGTGACTGCCAGGAGAGTGTACCAGCCAACCAAGTCTAGGCTTCGGTCCTTGTGAACTGTCTTCACTTGGGGGATATTAGTCCACTAAAGGCGCAAGAGATGGAAAACAGGCTGAGCTTACTCTGCTCCAATCTCGCACCGAAGCGCTCAGAGTCCAGGAGGTAGCCTCCTTCCACCTCTGGTGCCGGTATCGTGTGACAATCAAACGCATGTTCGACGGTAATCTCGCGACCATTCTGCTGGCCCAGAAGAGCGCCAACAATGGGTCCTTGCTGCAATCGCAACGTATGACGGGTGATGTAGTCGGATATGGTGAGGAGTACCAGAGGATGAAGGATTGCTTGAAGCTCCGAGGACTTCTGGTTCGAAATGAGCGGGTTCACTTCGGAAGAGGCCATGGCTGACGATTCTCTGGCCGTCGCCACAGGATATGGGATTTATTATTCGACTGTTTAGACCATGTGAAAAAGTGACAGGACAAAGATCTGGAGCTGGGAGCTGTCGACTGGTGTATGGGTTGACGTCGGTGGTGTTTGCTGTTGCAGCTGCAGGTACAGTTAAAGATGGGTAGTACGTTGCTCAGGTAAGGTATCTGTAGTGGAGGTGAAGCTGCCTTGAGGCTGCCCCGCGATGTGGGGAAGGCGTGGTTCACAGACGGGCAGGAGCTTAGCACGATAAGAGGCTGAGGCAGCAGTCAAGCCACATGCTGACTGTTTCCATCTTTGACCAATCATAACAAGGTAGCTTGGAGCTATGGTGGGGCTTCATGGTGCTCACTCTCATGAATTGCTCGGTATCTCTGTGTGCTACTATCTTTCATCAACACCATTTCTTGAACTGAATGAGCACTTCTCATTGCGATACATTACTCTGTTGAAACTGCCTCAGCTATGCAGAAATTTCCGGCAATTGGTAGGCCTGGCCCAATGGTGTTGCGATATGTGCAGAGCACCACAGTCAGCGCCATTGATCCCTGCCTTGATAAGGCCATGAAGACACTAGATGAGTCCATCGCTGCACCAGGGAGCAAGTGCCTCAGATTAGAACCCTTCCGGTCGCTTTCATTGTCCGAGCTTGCAACTCTACAGAAAACCAAGAGATACTATAGTCTCTTTCAACAACAGGCAGTATTGATGGGAACACTGGCAACTCTGCACACCTCCTTGAAGTCAAGGTACTCACTTGGGCACCTCATGCCGCCTTCCCTGCCAAATGGCAATCTGCATCCTGGACCCGAGAAAAGTGGCATCAAGGTGCTCGTCACAGTATGCAAAACATTGTGGTTTTCTCTTCTTTCTGTCAGGCACACCAGGATGGAATCCGACCGTACCAAAGGGAACGGCTCAAAGGCAAACTGTGCAACACACCAACGCTCTTCTCTTGGCTTCCCTCTTTGCTGTTCATGGCTCACTGTTACTGGGTGTGCTCAGCTTTCCCCGTCATTCCAACATGTACGGTGCCCAGCAGAGCTTGTTGTTAGTTGGCACAGGGTTCAAATATGGATGCTTGGCCGTTTCTTATCAGCTAGCGGCGTTCCTCCATCTCATCGATGTTGCATCCGCTCCCGCTCCCGCATCAGCAAGACACCCATCTCTCCCTCTTTTCCCCTCAGTCGCTGTCTCTCCTCATCGATATGGAAAGCTCCCACCACTATCTTGGCATGTTTCCCCCAGTCTATCCCACAGCCCTTGCACCATACCCCCGCCCTGTGATACCAGCGAAACGAGATGATGACGACGTTCAATTCATATCTTCCAATCCTGTCAAGAAGAGAAGAATCGATGGTTATCAGCCGGTCACGCCACATTCCACCACAGACTCACCGGCGCCGGCGGGGCGACCCGCCCCCATCAACCATCAGCCATCCGAGCCCGCCAAGCCCATTTCTCAGCCGGAAAGACGGGGGAGCACGGGCATGGTCGATCACTCACCCACGGCCCGTTTGCCGGACGTGGACCCGATGAGAGGATGCTCCATGCCAACGCCGGAGAGGGCCTGCCATTCAGAGTCATTCTGGACTGCGCCGTATACTGGACCGCAATGTTCGCCACCAGTGTCGCCCAAATCACTCCCAGAACATGTTTCGCCTTCAATGCTTGGGATTGACAAGAGTCACGAGTCTGCACCTGGTTGTATGAGCGGAACCAACGAAGCCGTGGCTGCTATTCTCGCACCGGTCCCGTCAAGCATGCCGTCAACCATGACCTCGCCTCGTGTGTATCAAACGCAAGTGTCAGGAGAACAAGGTACGCCGAATCAGATTCAACCAGAGACCGAGAACCACGCTGAGACTGCAAAGGGGACATCCACGGCTCCCTCAGCTCCCACAGCTCCCGCGCTAGCTGGCATCACTGACCTGGGCAAGATCAACTCTATGCCCGTATCAGGAGCAGACGGCACAACCATACTTCATCAAGCAGCTGAACCTGTGCCAACACTGAACCATCCTGGCACCGAAGCGGAATCGAAGAACGCTATTCGCGATCTCCTGGATCATCAGGTAGACATTCACAGTTCCAAGATTAACGAACCCCCCTTCCCCTTCTCCTTTCATACCCATACTCACCAATACACCCACACACCAAACCCGTTGACTTCTGATATTCACAACACCACGCATGGTACGTCGGATAACCAGGCCGGGGCCTGCGCAGATCGCCCTACGTCTGGAGCAAAGGGGCCCTGCCGTCAGTGTGTGGAGGCGAGGTTGAGGCAACAGGCTGCCAGCATGGCGGTCAACCCAAGCTTGCCAAACGGCACAAATGCAGCTACTACCAGTCAGGCTCCCCTTCCGCCGTCGTCTATGCAGCAACCTTGGACAAACCTCCTGGGCCTCAACCCGTACCACAACGCGATGACTGGAGCCATGTACAACCCGCTGCTACAACAATCTCTGATGGCCGGACCAGCTGGTCACTTTGCAGTCCACCCGCAACAACCACATCTCGGTGGTGGGATTCCTACCCAACAACCGGCGGGACACATGTTCCATCTCGGACCTACTTCGCCAGTCCCACAACCACAGGCGTACGTCACTCAACAGCCACCCACCCAACCAGCCAAACCAGCGGCAGCTACCATCTCGAAATATCAGGCAAATAGAGTCCCCGACACGCAACCGACGACCAAACACATCATTGTCGATATCGCAGACACCTGTCTAAACATGTTTCCATTCCAGGAGGTGGCAAAGAGACACAACCAACCGGAACAGAAAATAAGAGACATCTTCTCCGCCGTCATTCAGGTCCCTCTGCTTCGTTGTCCCACAGACAAGAGAAGGGCCGGCAAGCTGGGCACGGCGAGGGTCAAGGAGTTTACGCAGGCGAAGAAGGAAGTGCAAGCGCAGAAGGGAAACGCTGGCCAGCAGACGCGGCAGGATTCTCCGAATCAGATGCCGTATATGCCTTCGGCGTGGGATGTTGCGCAGTTCATGGGGCCGAGCGATGTGCGGCTCGGGGCGTTACCAAAGTATTCACCGCCTTGGTGATCAGAGGAGAGTATGTTTGCTTAAGAGGTCGTGTCGTTTATGGGAGGGCAATATTTGGGTTTCCAGCTCGTACTGAGGCTTAAGAAGGGGGTTGTTTAGGAGGCATCTTGAAGTTTTTGTATCTATACCCCCATTTGCAATTGCATTCAACCTTTTCCTGATTCCTGGCCCAAAAGTGACACTTCCAAGATTAATCCCATACACCTACCACCACCAGTAATCCTCCCCATCATATCATTCACAAGCAGGCCACCTGACATCCCCGCACGGCTCCTCCCTCACCAAACTCACCGCAAAATTAAGCTGGCGCAGCAGCCGCGTGTGCTCTAGCATAGCGCACCGGAGGCGCCGCATCCCGTCCTCGTCGCCTGCGGCATCGGCCTGCATGTACTCACCCATCAGCACGGCGTGCTCGGCCTCATACCGCGTGCGGTTCTGAGCGTAGCTCGTGGGGCGGTGGCAGGCGGCGCAGCTGTCTTCGAGGAAGGCGGATTGGGGCTGCTGCTGCTGGCAGCACGCGCCTTTCTCGCAGTCTTTTGGGGGAGAGTCAATTGTGTGGCCGCAGGACATTGTTGTTTGGGTACCTTGACACATGACGGGGTTTTCTTTTGTGGGGGGTTGGGGGG
>JFFI01002091.1:0-12859 GCA_001563125.1 Colletotrichum salicis
CCCCAATCCCCCAAAGACAATTCGCTGAGACCAGATTCTCCAGCGCTGGGTTTTGTTTTGAGCGTTTTGTTATTTTTCCCGGGTTTGGGAGTTTGCATTGTTTCTTGTGTAGCTCTGTAAGATGATAATGATAAGATGTCTATAATGATGGAAATCTGAGTTGGTCCGTAACCTCGGCGATGTTACCGAATGAAGCTACTTGAAGCCACGATGTGAGCTTGAGTGAGAGAGCACAACTGATGTTGTGCATGTATGGTCGGACCATTGTGTACGTGTGCATTGAGCGTGTAACCCATGAAGCTATCGTGGTGGCATGCATTTCTGAGCGATTGCTTGTAAGCGTTAATTGCTTCTAGCCGATGCCAGTCACACCCAATCCACTTTTACCTGAATCCAGTCGCTGGCATTCTCTAATATCACCACTGGCATGCATCTTCTAGGATCAAGGTACTTGCTGACTCGGGATTTCTGACAGCTGAAGACTACTGCGGGCTCACTGAATCGCCTAACCCACCGATCCCAAGATGATGCAACATGGGCTACATGAACATGATCCGCCTGTTGGAACAGGAAGAGACATTTCCTATTGTCAGTTCTTCGGGAAGAGCACAAAAGTACCGTAGGACTGGATGACTTCGACTCACCAGGTATACTAAGGTAACCTGCAGTCTTGCCATGTCGTTCTTCAACTATCTATCACTTCACTGTCAAAATGAGAGACTGGCTTATCAGCAAGCTCCAGTGACATTTCGCGACTAATTACCTTGAGTGCCCGGAGAAGAAGGTGGGGGCGTTCCCGAGCTAATCGGCGCGCTCCGCTCTGCTTGCCCCTCAACAACTCGGACCGGTCCAGCGGTATCCAATTCCCTCAATGACCGGCCATTGCCCGCTTCACGCATCACAAGTCAGACGGTAGTGGTCATGTTTCCCGCCTGGCTGTGTCTGAGCTGACTCCTACAAGATTGTTCTCATGCTGGTAGGACTGTTGACGCCTGGAAGTTGACTCGTGCTAGCACTGAGAATACAGTCCTCCCATTGGACGAGGGTATGCGAACATCAGTATGGAGGAAACGGTAGAGAAACACCGGCACGACCATCAAGGGCGAAGCACAGAAAAACAAGCTGACACCAGCCCTGCGATGGATTTTCAATCTTCACATGATCGCGCAAGCATCGAAGCTTTTCCCACCGCCACTACACCTGGTTACCAAGACACACTTCAACCCCCAAAGACAGCGTTGGGCACCAGTAAGTCTAAACCAGCCCATGAAACTCTTCCTGCGATGCCATGAAAGTAGGTTCTGATGAATTCCAATAGCCGATGAGCTTCACGACGATGAAATCGAGTATCCCGAGGGCGGGTTCCAAGCCTGGATGGTGGTGGTCGGCGCATGGTGCGCCATGATCCCTCCCATGGGCATCCTCAACACCATATCCGTGCTCCAAGGCTGGCTGCTGCAGAATGAGCTCAAAGGCGTGCCCGAAAGCAAAGCGGGATGGGTATCTTCGTGTTATGCCTTTTTTATCACGACCTGCGGAGCACAAGTTGGTTGGTATTTCCAGGAGTGTTTGAGGCCCAGTAGAGACTGACGATTGAGTCAAACACAGGCCCAATATTTGACGCATTCGATATCAGAGTGGTACTTATACCGGGCTCTATTGGCATGATTGCTTCAATGATCTTTCTTAGTCTGTCGACAGGTAATCAACTCCGCCCAGCTTTCCATCATCAGCGCTCTCGTGCAATGGTCCCGCTAACACTCATGGCCGAATCAGAATTCTACCAAATGCATCTCTCCTTGGGCGTCTGCGGCGGCATAAGCGCCGCCTTCCTCTTCAACCCAGCCCTCTCAGCCATAGGCCACTGGTTCTGCGAACGGCGCGCCTTCGCAACCGGCGTAGCCTGCACGGCCGGCGGCCTCGGCGGCATCAGCTTCTCGCTCATCATCCAGTACCTCGCGCCCCGCATTGACTTCCCCTGGGCCATGCGCATCATTGCCTTGATATCAACGGGCAGCCTGATCATCACAAACATCTTTCTACGTAAACGGCTCCCGCCCAAACGCAAGGCCAAGGTTCTCATTGACTTTCGCCTCCTGCGTGACCTCCAATTCGGGGTCGCAGTGGTGGCTATCTTCTTTGTAGAGTTTGCTGTCTTCATCCCGTATTCGTATATCTCGTCCTACGCCATTGAAAAGGGACTGGGCTTGCAGAAATCATTCCTCCTCAACGTCTTGCTCAACGCCGGCGCGATACCAGGGCGTATGTTGCCCGGATACATTGCCGACCGTGGGGGCGCCTTCAACACCATGTGCGTCACCTCTCTCTGCTGCGGTGTCCTGATTCTGGGGCTGTGGCTCGCCGCCGGCGACGTGGATGCCAAGATCATGTCCTTCACCACGCTATTTGGCTTCTGGTCTGGAGCTGCCATCAGCTTGTCGCCCGTGTGCATCTCTCGCGTCTGCAAGATTGAGGACTATGGCAAGTCGACGGGCATGGCGTACTTTATTGCGAGCTTCGGTGCGCTAGTTGGCATCCCATTGGCGGGTTTCTTATTGAAGACTGGGAGCGAGCCTTATCGCAAACTTGATCTTCTTCGCGGGGGCGGCGTACATGGTTGCATTTGTTGCATTTTGCGGTGCCAGGGGCATCGCGGGTGGTTGGGAACCGGCGTTGTTCTAGAGGAGGAATCGTAACTCATGGATGATATGAAACTTGGAAAGTCAAGCCGTAAGAAGCGATACCCTGGGTGCCACTGCCACACTTGCGCAAGGTCAGCAACCCTTGATGTAGTTCGTAATATCGGCTGCCATCGTCGGCCAGAACCATTCCATCATCAATCGTCGTTGCGTGGTACTCGGTCCGAAGTGACCAATGTCATCGTGAGCATATTGAGTCCCCATACCCTTTTAATGACCCTTACACATACCATTATTATCATAATGACCTCACTCTGCTTTCCGAAGCATATTCACCATGGAGTGAATGAAGAAACGAGTAGAATAGTAGTAGAAGTAGTGGCAATACAAAAGTGATAAAAGAGTAGCGCCAGTAGTAGCAATATTAGCAGGAATGGCAAAAACGAAGCTCAGAATCCGAGTAGCAAAACTGTCTCCCACTTGCTAGGATACCGGTAAGAGTTAATAGTGTTAAGAGAGATGTGCACATGTTTCTCACAATCTGTCATCGCTTAGTCATAGCAATGAATGTATTACCTAGTCAAGCGATTCAATCATCTCGGCTGTGATTGAAATCGCATCTTGTTATTCATGACTATTCTTCTCCCTAAGTGCGGGAACGCCGGACTCCACCAGCCGGAGATGAGGTTCCTTGTCGCCAACGCACACGAAGCCTGCAATCTTCGAAGTGGGCTTTGAGAAGATTGGAGTACGAGGTAATGACATTCAAGACCGATTACAGCTCATTTTTGTGCGAAGGCCATAGAGTCGATGTGCACCGGATAGCTCAACTTCTTTTGGCTACTTCTCTACTTGAACAAAAGTAAGTAGTGCCCGCGCTCAAAAGGGCGTTTGAGCAACACTGTGCTTGATTCCCTCCAACCTCCTCAGGCCCCCCCTCTTGCCGAATTTTGATTCATGGGAGTACAATCGCCTTTGAATTGCCCGCTTAGCCAAAAATGGCACTTATTTTCCGTCTGTGTCCAATGGCTGTAGTAGGAACATTTCCGACCAAAACCCGAGCTGAACTGGATGTCATGCATTTAAAGGATGTATGTGTTAATCAGGCTTGAGTCGTGTACTTCAAGCTTGCACCACCACTAACACCAGTTCATGATCACTCAGTCGGCGCTAGGCCAAAACTCACAAATAAGCATGGCTTATCACAAGTTGGAAGAGGGTCGCGGCTGCCTAATTTTGGTTGAAAACATTCTCAATGTCCAATCAAACATCACGTAGCCAACATCCATCACCAAGCTTCAACCATTATGATGATCCTCAATTGAGATTCTGTATCAAAGCAGTCCTGTCGAGCGACTCAATTCCATATTCAACAGCCAACCAATCAATTCTTGAACGAACTCAGTAGACATTCTAGTGTCTCGAAACTCGCATCTTCCCAATGGCAGACAGCGCTCCCAGAGAAGCCGAGGCGGAGCACCGCGAGGCTCTCGACATCCTTGACGCAAAAGCATCTCAATTAGCAGAGCAAATCAAGAAGAGCAAGCATTTTATCACCTTCACCGGTGCAGGTATATCCACCTCGGCAGGTGAGCTCTAATCCCCTACGGTATTCCAAGAAACAAGTTGCAAATGGGCTGTCTCAGCATTTCGGTCTATATTGCACCTGTATTACCTCGATTTCGACAAGATCCCAGCCAGGGCTAAGAAAGATTGCTTTCAGGAATCCCCGACTTCCGCGGGCCCGAAGGTGCTTGGACACTCAGAGCCCAGGGAAGGCAGAGAACGGGCAAGACGACGAGCACGCTTCAGGCCATCCCTACGAAGACGCACATGGCGCTCGTTGAGCTACAGGACCGTGGCATCCTGAAGTATCTTGTCAGCCAGAACTGCGACGGCTTGCATCGCAAGAGTGGGATTCTACCAGTACGTTCGAATCTCTAGCTGTTGCTGCTCGAGGAGCCGGTCTGACGATTGTTCACCCTGTATTGATACCATTCTTCCAGGGGAAGATTTCCGAGCTTCATGGCAACAGCAATCGCGAATATTGCAAGGATTGCGGTAAAGAGTATCTACGAGGTATGCTTCCTTTTCCTTGCCCCATCTCCATATCAGTTACTGACGCCGGAACTAGACTTCCGCGCCGTGGCAACTTACGAAAGGACAGTCCGCGATCACCGCACCGGTCGCAAGTGCGCAGTCTGCAACGGCACGCTCCTCGACACCATCATCAACTTTGGCGAGTACCTCCCCGCAGAACCCCTCGCCCTCGCCCGCTCCAACGCCAGAAAAGCAGATCTCTGCCTCGCTCTAGGTTCGTCCCTGACCGTGCCGCCGGCATGCACGATCCCCGAGACCGTCGGGAGGAAGAAGCGTACCGAGACGAACCCCGCTGGCGGAACCCTCGTGATTTGCAACCTGCAGAGCACGCCGCTTGATCACTTTAGCGAGTCGCTGCGGTTTTGGGCCACGACGGACGAGTTGATGGTTAGGGTTATGGAGAAGCTGGATATCCCTATCCCTAGTTTCGTGCTTCGTCGCCGGTTGGTGATGGAGATTGAGATGACTGCCGAGGAGAGGTATCAGATTACGGCGAGGGGCGTCGATGTGGACGGCACGCTTGCGACTTTTTTGCAGTCTGTTAGGATGCAGGGTAACAGGCGCGTCGCGAGGACCGAGCCGTTTACCATTCCTTTCCGGGGCGAGTTAGCTGCTGAAGGGGAGGTGAAGGTGGAGGTGGAGTTTATGGGACACTATGGCGAGCCCAATTTGGAGATTGTGATGGAGTACAACGGTGAGGAGATGCTTGAGAGGATGTACCTGCTCGAGTATGATCCTTCGACTGGGGCGTGGACAGTCAGCAGACAAGATGACGGAACCCTTGCCGGGCGTGGTGGTACTGCCGAGACAGATGAGGACATGGAGGATTCGCTGATGATATCGGCCGAGGAGGCGAGTGAGCCCAGCCATATCATTGCTTCTTCTGCCGCCAGCGAGATCATTGACCTCACATCGCCATAAGGCAGTGCGATGTTCAAGCGCAACGCACACAAAGGAATTGATTGCGTGCTTGCGAATGCACACGTTCGCCATTGGCTCCGGTGGACCGACAAGAGTCCTCGGCTTTTCTTGTGTTGAAGACCTTGTAGTCTAGGCTGCCCACAGAATATCAAGCTCTTGCTGCTAAAGCTTTTGAAAAGTGATGCTTCCACAATCATTGAGTCATTTGCCAGGTCTCATTTGAATCGCAAGGTTGTTACACCTTGTTGAACTGAAAACCTTGGAGTATGCATGGCCCAGTGTTAGAATTAGTTGGATTTCTTCACAAGCATGTCAACGGCTTGCAGGCTTGCTATCCGCCCCATTTTCTCCTGAGTTCCTTCAGGGCCGCGATACCCGGGGACATGTGCATGCATCGTTGACCAAAATCAACTCGTGAGGCGAAGAAGCATAAAACTCCGCTCGATACATCCGCCGGTTATCGAGGCCAAGTTTACAGAAGCACTCAAGAAGTCAGCTACTTTGATGGCAGCGGTAGACGGTAGTTGTCAGATAAGAGCACACCCGAGAGATATGACAAGGCCCAAGAATTGTTCCACTGTCTCCATAGCCGCTATTAATGAGCCGTAGTTGAACGAGCGCGGGATCTGCCAAGACCCAAGACTTGTTCCGCTCGTAGAGATTTGTGATGTACTAGATCACCGCTGAGATGGGTCTGATAACGTAGGCTAGGGCCGGAAAGAAGGCCTAGATTCATATCTAAGACTATATCATGTATCCCATCAACTGCTGGGCGTCACCACACCCGTCTCCAGCCTTTCTGCGGTTCTGCTTCGTTTTGAAATGATTTGCAGGCGGACATAAGAAAAACAAGGTCGGACTAATACATAACACGTCTATACCACTCATAAAAGTACATCTAAGTATACATCTAGGGCATTGACGCTCTCTAGCAGCTGATGGAACATTAGTCCTTAGCAATAACAGGCTTGGAGTCAGAATGACTTACATTTGATAGCGTTCTTGATCTAGAAGAACAGCCCCCAGAACGAACGACGTTCGGCGCGCTGTAAGTAGAGTTGCAACTGAATATTAAGCTTTTCGGTAAGCTCTCGCGACTCCCCGTTGGCCTTTTGCAACTCCTCGACTTTTCGCAACCGCACGAAGTTCTTCACGGCTTCATTCAAGGCCTCTTGGTCGACTTTGGCCACAAAGGGTGAGGTGTAAGGATATCGATGCGGATCCTGGATCCTTGAATGACTGTAGATGGGAATCATTGTTCGTCGTGGAGGAACGAGTCGAGCAAACCTAGCGATTGACGGATGCATGCTGGATGTGTTGATGTGGAGTATGGTTTGTGTCGAAAGGTACGCTAGAGAAGTGGTGGTGTAGTAGAGAATAGGCTAGGAGCTGAGAAAAGTTGAATGCAACCCAGATTCGAGTTTGCTATCTATCAGGGTGAGGCTTTACGTTGGGTGAGTCACCATTATCGTTCGGAACAGTTTCAACTTGTCACCTTGCGCAAGAATTGTCCCCGAACACCTCTGCGCAGTCCCGTGCACCCGCGAATCTAGTTTTCTCGGCCATCGACATGGGCGTCGTTGTGTAAACCCGAAGGACGCTGGCAAAGATGAGGTCGAATCGTCGATCGGCTCCGAAGGCGTACTTTTCGGGGCCTAGTCGGCCGAGTTTGAAGAGGTTCTTGCCCTGGGCTAGCTCACAAGCGAAGTTTTGGTGGGTGTTGCGGATGTGGCCGGACTGCCACCCAGAGTGTTGCCAGTATTAAGGAGGCTTTTGATACTGAATGCTTTAGATTCCGTGCAAGTTGCAAATGGTCTGGAGCAAAGAATCAAGATCGGGGAATGTAGCGTCAAATTTATTCTTGGCTTTCTTCCATCTCCTGTAAGGCCTCTTCCTCTCACTAGCAATCACCTTTCGTCGATTCTGCTAGATCATTGCTGAAGGCTGTGGATACGAGTTCGTTGCTGTTATGGCCTGAGAGAAAGCAACAGGGCCTTAGTTGACTTACACAACATCCAATCATCAGATTACGATGCATAAATCGACGTCCAGCTAGCGAAGTAGAGCCAAACACTCGGGAGCGACTAACAGCAACAGCGGGTTTTGTGTTACTGGCCTGTCTTATTGTAAGTGGTCAATTCATGGAAGCTAGAAGGCTTCGGGCCTCTTAGTCTTGGCCCGCTTGGCACTCACGGAGGGAGTCCCGCGGGGCCGAGGCGATTTAGCGTAGTGGACCGTGATCGGTGGTGCAAGGGTGACCTGACGTCACGGGACGATTCCAGCATCATGATCTGATTCGAGCAACGTTCGTGTGAGAAAAAGCAAGTTAGACAATCGTGAAGAAAAAGCCGAGGTACCCGAAGGATAGGCTGCAATAAGGATGATGCGAAGGAAGCGTTTCCCAGCTGCACCTCGTGTTTACCGGCGGGTCCGGGGGTTCAAAGAAGCCAAGAATTGAAAAAGAAGCGGCGCTGGGCGCGTCCCTGAAGAAGTCTCAGTCAAGGCTCCAGACCCGTGAAGTTGAAAGGAAATGTACACTGAGCTGCCATTCAGGCGGCTTCGTGGCGGCCCAGCATGAAGCAACGTTGCAACCCCGGAATTCGATGGGAAACCAATGAATGAGAAGCACGTGCGAGGGTTAGGTGAGGCCTGATCGACATTCTTGGACCTCGTCGCGGACATGGCGATGGATGGAATGTTGTGCGGCCCAGCTTCCCCAGATCTCAGTCAGACTAGTGCAATGGCATACCAGCCGAACGTCGAAATACGTGCAACTCCAAGACGTGGACTAGTACTTGGACCACATGGTGAGGCGACAGGCCGTGGAACTACATTGAAGGCATGGTTGACTTGCGGTGAATATCGCCATGCAAATGCTGCGATTTGCTTCAGTTGCAAATGTCCAAAGCTTGTTTTGGCCAGCGAAGATCGGTCAGCACTGGGGCGAAGCGATGTGATGCACGGTGGCGGGAACCCCACGGCTCCCGCCGGAAGTGAGGAGATTCTCGTATCCATCGTGAGATTTAGGTCAAGAGACGATGTGACGATGCAGCGCTGTGCCGCAATAAGGTGACTCAGCTAGGTGGTTGGTCGGGCGAAGGCAGCCGACGATCAACCTTGCCGTAGGCCAGTGATGGTGGGTTGATAATGTAAAGTGCCGACAGTCTGGGGAGAGAGTTGAGTGTGAGTGGTAATACTTGGAAGGTGGTGGGATGGAGCGGTGGAAATCAGCGCGAAATTACCTCACGAGCGTCCATCGTTATCTCGCCTCGCCAAAGATCTTTTCCAATGAAAATGTCGAGTGAGCAGAAAACAAGAGGTCGAGCAGCAACCCTCATGGCAAGCTGGCAACCAACGCATGATGCGGCGGCGTGAGGGGAAATGCGAGCTAGCAAGCGGCGAGCTGCAAGGAAGAGAAGACGGAAAAGGGCGGGCGAGTAAGGCGACGGGGTGCAGCAATGTGCATTAGCCGCGGCCGGGGTGCCAAAAAAGCCTCAAGCTTGATTTCTTTTCTTAGCCCATGGCCGTAAGTCGGTCATTTAGGTAGTCAGTTGGGTGGGAGAAAGCTTCGTGAGTGTGTTCGTGAGGCCAAAGTGGAAGCAAGTTGAGACTCCAGAGCGCCTTTGTCGTGTCCAGATTGGGATTAGTGGTGGAAGAAACGATCGGTGGCTGGCTACCTTACCTTGCCTTTCGGAAAGTTGTCAAATGAACGAGGGACCGGTGGGTTAGAAGCTGATGAGCATTGTCCCATCGTATAAGAATGTCTAGCATTAAGCTTGAATATCATGGTGGGCAGTCGAATATATGAAAGCGGAGTTGGGAGTTGGATGTCTTGCGAGGAATGCGGGAGAGAGAGAAGCCCCGGGGAAGCAGAAAGAAGTCGCCTGTGATGTATACCTAGGTACTTGCATGAATCCAAGATACGTACCAACTTGCCTGGTTTTCCAGGATGCAAGCAGACGCCGAAGGCCACGAAGAGCTCTGTAGAATTTTTTTTTTGAAAAAATTGAGAGGCAAGAGCATCTAGGTTGGCGATTCCGTGTTAGCCGAGCTGTGCCCTCCTGCGCGAGGAAGGCGCGATGTTTTTCTGCAGTTGGCAGTTGCCCAGCGAGGCAGCGAGGCCCACCCGGATAGAGCTGGCGATGCCCCACTCGTCCGTCTTAAATCGGCCAAGCCTGTCACTGATTGGCTTGGATCGGTCGTCTCGGTCATTCGACAGGCTAGGCTACCCCTGGCTAGAGCACACTAAGCGAAAGCCACTAGGCAGGGAAGGAAGAAGATGGGACCTTTTGGATTTTCCGCTTCTTCTTCCCACGCGAGTTGTCATTCCAACCTCGAGTCCACCCGTCCACGCCATCCACGCCGTCGAACCGCACCGTTGGAGGCGGGCAAGCGGGAGAGACGAGAAACAGACTTTGCAAGCCTTCAAAGAAACTTCATCGATCAACCCCACTTTGGACTACCTCTTGTGGATCTGGCCGATGCGCCGTCGACAAACGTCGAAACAACCGTCCAATGACCGGAGCAACGCAAGGGTTATCAACTTGACAACCTTCCTCCATCCACTCCGCTTCTCCTCATGGTCGAAGATCCTCCGGATTCTGCCAGCAAGTCATCCACAGTGTTCCTGGTGCCATCTCCACCGTCTAAGATCATCACTGGAACACCGGGCCCTTCGCGCCTCGAATACGTCTCCCCATACAGAGTCACTCCCGTCTTTGATAGACCCCGTGCTCTCCGTGTGGCCTCCCTTACCATGGCGACCGTATCTCGCCGTCGATTTCCGCTCGTCGTCTACCAGTGCCATATCCCTGGGACCTCAAAGTCATGACAGAACACCACACTAGACACCGGTACGAGCTGACGGACGCCGCCATCACCCACGCGCCGTGTACCCATATCCGACAAACCACCGATGGTTGACCGGTGACTGGTCGACCTTGAACTCGCCCTACGTGATGGGCGGGCTCGCTAGCAGACCACCGGCGCAACCTTCTGCTGACTGGCAGCTATGCCATGATGTAGCCTGGCCTGACAGCAAGGGCACTACTGTTACCATGCATATCGACATGGTGCCTCATCTCGTGCCATGGCTGGGTGGGAACATGGGTAAAAAGGCAACCAAGAAATCAACCACGAGCCGTGCTGCGGCTCCAGCTCGTATTCCGCTGGGTAGCCCGCCCTGGTGGGATGGATGGATGGATGATGGATGCATCACTCCCCGCCGTGGCCCGACGTAGCCTCCAGCAACCGGCAACCATCCACACCCTCGTCTGCTTTCTGATAAAGTCCCCTTCGCTGCGCCGAGAGTAAGGTTCGTGTCTCCTCTCTCTCTCTCTCCTTACCCACGGTCGCTACGAGTAAATCGTCCTCTCGCTCCAATCAACTAGTAGACTTTCAAAGTCACTGTCATTCGCTTCCAAACACCAAGAACCAATATGCGTGGCCTCTACATGGGACTGGGCGCCATCGCCCTGGCGTCCGTCAATGCTTGGGAATACCCCTTTTGTGTACGTCTGCTCATACCCCTGTGTACCTTCACTGTGTCATCAATCCCCCCCCCCCCATTTCGTCTCATATATCTATACAGCCGTTATGCGATGGGACGAACTATTCTCTAACAGCTATATGTAATAATGAGAACTCCTGACTGACACATCACAGGAACATGATGGGTGCTACCGCAACCTCATCGATGAACGCTTTGCTGAGGAGGCCAAGGGCTTCTGTGTTGAGTTCCTCCTTGGAACCACCACTGCTGCCGCTGCTATCCCAACGGACTTCAACAACTGCGCCGGAGATGTCAAGGCTGTCTCCTCTGCCTGTTCCTGCATCACCTACAGCTTGAGCACAACGGTCCCTGCCACCACCAGTACCTCTGCCCCATGGACCACAAGCACTCCTGCTCCCCCGACCACCGTCAGCACCACCGAGGCCACCAAGACTACTTGGTCCTCCAGTGAGGTTGTCTCTACGAGCACATCCAAGGAGCACTCTTCCTCTACTCCCGTCACCTCCGAGGCGAGTACATCGTCCACCTGGGTCAGCAGCACCAAGGTTCACAGCACATTCACCTCCTCCGAGGACTGCACGACTTCGTCCACGGCTGTCAGCTCGACCAAGGAGCATAGCACTTCCACCTCTTCCGAAGACTGCACTACCTCTTCCACCGCTGCCAGCAGTACCAAAGCCCACAGCACAACCACTTCATCGGAGGATTGCACGACTTCCACTGTTGTCAGCAGCACCAAGGTACACAGCACGTCTACGTCGACCGAGGACTGCACTACTTCCTCGACTGCTGTAAGCAGCACCAAGGGCATCTCTACCTCTACCAGCGAGATTGTGAGCACCACCAAGTACCACAACACGACGACTCCTGCTACCGAAGACTGCACAACTTCCACCACGGTCAGCACCACCAAGGCCCACAGCACGACGACCGAGGACTGCACCACCGAGACAACCGTGAGCACCAAGAGCCATCACTCCCACTCCAGCAAGCCCTCGACTCACGTACCCCCTCCCCCTCCCACTACCACTGAGGACTGCACCACCGAGACTGCCGTCAGCAGCACCAAGGGGGAGAGCACGACTAAGACCTGGGTCCATCCTCCTCCTCCTCCCACTACCACCCCCTATGCCAACACGACGAGTGCGAAGCCTCCTCACACCAAGACTAGCACCACCAAGCTGACCACGTCCACCGTCTATACCACGACCGTCGAGACCGTGACAAGATGCCCGCCCAGCGTCACGAACTGCCCTCACACTCCCGTCACCACAACCAAGACCATCGCCGTCTCCACGACTATCTGCCCCGTCACGGAGGAGTCCACAAAGCCCGTTCCCACCCACCCTGCTCCTCCCCCAACGACCTGGACGACTTCTACTGTATACACCACTAAGGTTCACACCATCACCAGGTGTCCTCCCGATACCCCCAACTGCCCTGAGGGTCCTCACACCACCACCGAGACTATTCCTGTCTCCACCACCATCTGCCCCGTCACAGAGAGCCTGCCTCACACTTTCACCACTGTGCACCCGGCTCCCAGCAGCCCTCCTCCTCCACCGCCCGCTGGCACTCCTCCTGCAGGAACCCCTCCTGCTCCTCCCGCCAACACTCACCCGGCGCCTCCTGCTGGTACTCCCCCGGCTGGCACTCCTCCCGCTCCGCCTGCTAGCACCCACCCTGC
>JFFI01002095.1:0-40985 GCA_001563125.1 Colletotrichum salicis
CCCCCCCCCCCCCCTCCCCCAAACTTGCGGTAAACAACGCTAGATTGTGTAACCACAAGAGGGAGGGAAAATGGGAGAGGAAGAGAAAGAAAAAAAACAGGTATGTGGTGTGAGGTGAACCACCAGCTGATTGATTGTGAACACAACCCCGCAAAACAGCTAGGTATTCCAGGACTGTGTAGGCGGCCGGCGGTAGGGACCGGGACTGCATCGTACGCCCCGGACTGGCAAAACAGGGCCCGTTCCCGTCCCTACTTTCCCCGGATTTCGATTGGTCAGGTGGCCAGGATTTGCGTTGCTTGCATTATTGAAGGCGACCTAGCGTTGGGTTGATCAACTTGGATTGTGGTGATGTTCTGCAGCGATTTTCCAGGATGGAACCATGTATCTGGGGAACGGATACGGAGGTTGATTGTTTACTGCTCTCGACGGGGACAAAGCGCTCAGATTTATCAATGTTCCATCAAGAACCAACAATGGAGAAAGAAAACAATGGCCATGTGAGCGGCCTGATCTTGACTCTCGAAGTAACGTCGGTGAAGACGAGGCCATTGACTAGCATGTGGATGAGACAAAAAAGACAACGAGGAGGAGGTTTTGATGAGGGGAAAAGAGCCTGACTGCATCGTGCAAGTTGCCGTTGTTGGCCTTGACTTTCCTCAGTGTTCGAGACGTTGGCAGGCACGGGGGCACGGCGGGGTTCTAAAGATGTGCCCCACTCTCTCTGCCCCTCATCAGGTAAGCATTCGTATTACCTAAGGGAGAACATTGAAACAAAGAAGGGAAACTGCCCCTCATTCACGCCGGGAAAGAACAATGTTTGGCAGGAAGGTCACAAGCCAAGGCGGGAAGGAACATCCTTTCCATCAGCAATTTCCCACGTTGTTATCCGTACTTTCAACGGACATGTTTTTGCGGAAGCCAAGACGGACCGGAAGGCGACCTACCTGCCTACCGGGCTACTTACACAACTCTCTCAATCTTGTTCTGGAGAGGACGCTGTTTGTCTCGGCTGCTCTTCGCTCCGACAGTTAGCCCTCCTGAATGATGGCCGGAATGTCAACATCTGCCCCAAGCGGCGTCTGACTCCTTCACACGCATGGCCACACCACTTCTCCAAATTCTCAACGTAACAACTGCTACGCTCCAGATATCCCGTCATCCTACCCTGCCTCACCCGAGCCATCAGACCGCTAGATCGTGAACGCCTTTGGGTGCGTATCATCTCACATCTGCACATCCTCCAACCTTCCTCTACCTGGGATGTCCACCCAAGTTTGTGGTCGGGGAACCTTTGAGAGAAATCTTCTACATCACCTGCAGACCAACAAAGTACAACGGCGCGGGAGATCTGAGCAAGACACGGATCGACGCCGAGTCAGAGACATGGCGCCCGCGCGACGCCGGCCCTAACCGCAACTTTCACCTTCGACTTGTACCACCCGAGTCATGATGTTCAAGTCACCAGCCCTTAGCACTTGTTCTGACGTTACTTCAAATATGCATCGCGAGTCTTCAGACCACGAGACAGCGACGATCTTTTGTCCGTCCTTCTCCGTCTTGCCATCGCTGTCTACGTCGAGCATCACGGTCGTTGATGACGAAGTTCGCTACCCTCACATATCACATCGTGCATCGCCACGAGACAACAACACTCGCATCGCATTCGATGCAACGTCCAGGCGAGACTAGCATCACCTTTGTTGATTATCATTACAAACAATGCGAGGCTTCGTGGCCATGCTCACGTTCATGCCGGCCCAACTTCGGCATCCGACGGTGTTGCCAGAGTCACCGGCCCAGGAACATGTCCAGACGGTGCATTCGATGCAGACCCTTGACAGGCTGGTCTCATGTTGGCCGCTGGGCATGGCAATCGTTGACACCTTACATGCTCCCCCGCCTTTCTGGCTTTGGTTCGACTACCACGTGACGAACATCTCCCTCGCCCTTCAAGGCATTCAAAACCTCTACTGCGGCCAGGTTTCCTTGAAAGAAAAACCATCAAAAGCATCGCCAAATCTAGAACCTTATGGCGCAAACAATACAGCCGAGGCGTTCCTCCTCACAGGCCCTTCGCCTTCGTCGACCTGTATGATGATACGCCATGATCGGTCTAGACTTGGTCGTATCACTTGAATCAAATGAAGCTGCCGCTATGGCAACTTCATGACTCTCGTCATCATCTTCAACCTTACCGTTAACGCGTTCTCGGCTTTCCTCATTTGGAAGTCTTCCGGCCAAGCGGTTGCGAAGTTTCTGTTGCTGCCCGTCGTCCGCCACCATCGAGTATCATGGTGGGGGCCCGGATGCTTAGCTTCAAGACGGAGCATTAAGATGTGCACTATTGATGGCCCTGTAGTTGGAGCCGCAGGTGTTGATGCCCACGCGGCCTGGCCTGGACTTTTCTGCAATTGGAATGCTCAGGAACAACGATGCAGTCTCGCATGTGGCGCTACGTGCGAACATTCCCTCGGACACGACTTTTACTAACAGCGCAAAGCTCGCGATGTTTCTTCCGGCTAGGTCAGCTTCGTGTTAACTAGCAGTCATCTAGTACGTCCCGTTCTGGAGAATGTGCCGAGGAAATACTGGAGGCGGAGCCCAATGCCAAGAGGCCAACGGCGGAAGATGGCCGCGTCCAGATTATCAGATGAGCTTGATTCATGCCAGGGGCAAGGCGAAGCGAACGACCAATGACGTGCGTATTTGACCAGGCTAGCACTTGAGGTTGTCGCTAACGTAGGGGGTCGTTGAAGAAAAGGGTGCTCTCGGGCAGAAGCCGTTTGAAGTAGGGATGGGATGGAATTCCGACCATCTGGTTGAGCTGGAGACTCGTGTTCGACCAATTTTCTCTGTTATCATCGTTTTCCTCTTTGGGCCCTCGATCTGGTGTTCAGTCTCGTCATCTTGGTCCTGGTTTCTGTATGAGCACTCTCCCGCATGAAGCAGTCCTGCCTGCTGCGGCTCCTTGGTGGTCTGGTCTCGTGCCCACCCGTCTGCCCAAAAGCTCGGTGAGAGATGACATTGAAAGATGGGTTGGGCGAATAATGGCGTGCCAAAACTAAGGTTGAGCGGAGCCCAACGTGTGAGTGCTGGGCAGATATGCAGGTTGCCCAAACTGACCAACGGCGAGCCCCAGTTTCGACGTTCCGATCATCTCCAATTGGCTCATCTTCCCTCCAATATGCTCCAATATGCTGCCCACCCTGCGTTATCAGACCAATGCGAGTGAATGCTAGCGAATGGTAGCGACTGCTAGCCTCTAGACTTTTGAGGCCCCCTCCTCTTCGATGCACCGCCCCGCCGTGCCCGCCAGATCCAGCACCGTCGAATCTGCGCTCACTTTACTTAAGTATCGCCACGGCCCGGCTTCTTGTCCGTGAGCCAAAAGGTCTCGACTCTCCGCTTTCCCCCACGTTTTCTTCAAAATCCTTGACTCCCGAGAAACCCGGAACATTCAATCCCGCCACCCCGCGCCGCCATCAGCCTCATCCCGAGAAGCTTGTCTGAATCCAGCAACCCGGACGTAACTCAATCTCCATTTTATATAACCTCGACCGTTATCCCATCTTGTCCACTTCCGCTCTCGGACCCCATCGACTTCGGATACTTGATTATTTACTTTCAACTGTTTACTCTCGACAGCAATCCAAACAAGATACTCCAAGCAGACTGCTTCAGGAGAATCATCTCAAACCTCACATACCTAACGGAATGGCCCGATAGCATCCCCACGCTTCAACCTCAACTGCCCGTCACAAAACACCATTACCTCTTTTGGTAGCCTCCCCGGAGAATCATCATCTATTCTGAGAGCCGCATGCGGGGAATTTCCCCGCCTACTCTTTGACTCGGTCAAAGCACCCTTACACCCCAGGGCTCGCTGTTGCCTTTGGATCTGTTAACCGCTTAACCGTCCTCCCCATTTCCGACGACCCTCCCCTCCCCCTTCGAACGGGTCGGTCTAAGCCTTGATCATCGGATCAGGTCTTTCAACAAACCCTCACCCAGAAAAACCCAACACTCTGCCACGGTGGCGTTCTACCTAGACACCAATATACAACCCAACCTCGTTGACTCTTGTTATTGCGTGTTACTTGGAAACACCATTTGCTACTGCGAATACTACTCCGACCAAACCATCACTACCACCCTGAAACTAGACTCAGTCGACGATCCACCTCCGATCATCGGCATCGGCTTGTCGTGTTCATCTTCATCATGGAGATCACCTATGGCACCTGGTGTCATGGAGTGTCCACTCGACACCCCCTCCTATTCTTCGGAAACGCTGAGCCCGACTCGAAGCCCCCTAAACCCCGGGAACGAGAATGAAAGCGATAAGGCCAGCGACAGCGGGTTCAGCAACGACGTCGCCACGCCCGCTGCTACTGGTATCGATATTTCGCGATTACATTTTGAATGCCGTTGGCAGAATTGTGGCAAGGTCTTTCGCAGACCTAGCGATTTGACGTAAATCTCACCTCACTCTTTTTTTCCCGTCTATTATCTCCACTCCCTCTCTCTCTTTCAAGATTGTCAAGAGACTGAAGCACTCCCTCCTCAATTTCACAACATGGTGAGAAATGTAAAAAAAAACTGACACCAATTTCCCATTAGCAAACATGAGAGGTACCACATCAAGGAGTACCTCTGCGACGAAGCAAGCTGCGACAAGGCCTTTGCAACCATGAAGGACCTGAAGCGGCACAAGAAGACGCACGAGACGCTCGACGGTGACGGCGCGGGCGGGGGCTACCGGTGCCGTGTCCCCGGGTGCCGAAAGGCGAAGACGGGGCACGTGTATAACCGCCGCGACAACTTTGTTCGGCACCTGCGGACCAAGCATATGGGTATGGATTTTGATGTTAGGGAGGAGTTTGATGTGACGTACTGAGATGTACGTTGTAGGTGGTATGAATGTGGAGATAGTTTGGGGTGAAGGATGAAGGAGGGGGGGGTTCATGGAAATGAGGAGGACGGAGAAGTCTTTTTTACTTCTTTTTGCGGCTTTGATTTGGTTCGATTACTTGCTATGTGGACATGATCTACGCGACCAGGCAACATATTCACCTGTTTTCGTTTCTTTTCTCGGTATTTCCGAATTTGGTTTTGGGATGGTTTGCTTTCTTTTACAAGCTGCTGAACCAGACAAGGGAAGATTCATAGACTTGGGAGGATGTATGTCGATTTTATGTCTTTTTGATGTTCACTTTGGTTGGGTTTTCTGGACATTTGATACCTAGGTATGTTCATGAAAACATGAGACGGGCTTATGATTGGGTTTATGAGTGAGTACGATTCAACGGCCGGGTTAGGATCTCGGGCCCGAGATGAGTTCTTCTATTGATGGGGGGAATATAATGAGACTACCGAAAAAGTCTGTTTTGGTCTACTTTGCTCTGAGCCTCTGTTCCCGTGACCTTGATGCGTGAGTGAACAACTGTCCTAGCCTGGATTTGGTGTCGGTTTCATTTTAACACCTGTGAGTTATGAAGGAAAATCGGTCTGAAACCGTAGAACAAGGTACGCTGATGAAATCAGACTCATCTATCGAGCTTGAATCGTTTTGAGTAGAGCCTAGCAGTTGACAACCTTGATATGATGGAGAACGACAAGAGCCCAAGCATTGAGGACTGCCGTCCCAAGACCGGCATACATTTCCCTTGGATTCCAAGAAACGTGACTGCAAAAGATCTTGGAGCTATCTTTGATAGACTGTCAACGAATACACCTACCCTGAACCATGCGAACCAAAACCGTTCCCCATCACTGCCTTGAGTCCAGTCGTCGGACCTAAGGATTAGACACGATGTGTCAAGTTTTGAATAACGTGCGTGGAAAAAAAAATGGAATGGCACCCGTACTCTGTCTTGCAAAGGAAACAACCGCTAAACGTGTCGTGGGACCAGTAGACAACTGTATAATGGACACTGAAAGAACGAAACTTTGTGATACTATCCATCTTTAGTAGCCGCTCTGATGTGTCATTACCAACACCAGAGTGCGCCTCGTCCATGCGGCGCCTCCGGCTCGCCGCCCAGTCTTCTTTCATGATTTCATTTTCATTGAGGAAAGTAAAAATTGTACACTCGACCCTAGATGCCGCCTATGAGACGCCATGACATACTTTCTGTGGGCTGGCTTTCCGGATTTGGGTTTATGTACTGTGTAAATTGGCTTTTTGGATATTGCGAATAGAACTCATGGCCAGAAGTTGAGAGTTGGGGTAAACACCGGTGGTCTGATATTTTGGTCACTGCCGAAGTCAGTGCTTCAGGGGATGATGGGCTTGAGAGAATAACAAATGGCAATGGCAGAAGGAATACTTTCAAGGCATTGCTGAGATCTAGATGGTCTGGAGCAAAAGCAAACTGGGTTGGTTGCACGATTAAGGGTATCGTTAACACTGATGAACCGTACCTCTGTCGTGATGACCTCATCTCTTAGTACAGTTCAGGGAACTCGTTGATTAGTGACTGGGGTTACTGGACCAGGAATCCAGTGGATAGAAGTAGATCCATAAACCCTTGGGTTTCGGCATAGGCACACAAACGTCAAATACAAAGGGCCTCACTAGGTAAGTGTTGGTATGCACGTCAGCAGGGCAACCGTACGGTTGGAACGAAGTGTCAATATTTGTCTATTATTACTGCGTATGGAGGTGGAAGGAGGAGGTTGTGGGCAGAGCCCATAATCCTTCAGAAGTGGTATGTAAGTGAAAGGGCCGTTTGTAAGTGCCCATACCGTCTTCCAGATCCACCCTTTTTGCCGACTGCTCAGAGATCCAACAGTAAGAGAATCTAGCAATGTACTGTCTGTTCTCAAAATGAAGGATTACAGAATATCTTGTCTATTGGCCTTGTGCTTGGTAAGACCTTGAGCAACCAGATTGCAAGGTGACAAGCCTAGATTTCTCAACGAGCCTTGTGAATACGTCCTCAAAAGACGTACACATGCAGAATTCAAGACGCCGTCATCCTCGGCTGTCTCTTCTTGCTCCATCCTTCCAGAAATAGCACGATATATAGACTGTATTTTCCTCATAGTTAATTGTCCTCCTGTACCACCATAGAAATCGCTGCTCACATGTACTCAGGGTTATACGGAGCACCTGATTGATGAATTTGGAGGGACTGGAACTTTCATTTCACATTTCCAACTGTTGACAGTTCCTTGTCTATACAGCTAGAGGTCTCTGTGAGTATGAAGCATCGTGACATGACTCGGTGCTCGTATGTCGGTCTCCTAGTCGGGCTTGCCCACACTACTTTATCCATGGAAAGCAGCCTGTTCGACTTCCCAGATCATGAGGTTGGCCTCTTCCGAACCACTGTCTTCAAATACATTGACATCAAGCCCAGCGTATGAAGCGTCTCTGATAAATTGTAATCGGGCATTAGGTACTCCATGTGGGCTGCTCACCAAGACGGGTATGACGATGTTCCCTTTCTAGATGTCTGTGTAATTATCATATATCAGACGTTGTGTAATGAAATTGCCTTGGGTCTCAGATGGCCGATCATGCTTGGACTTTGGCTCAGCAATCCCGACCAGCCTTTGTTGTTAATGTTTGATTGAGAAACCCTGAAAGAGAAATCTCTACGTAGTATCCATCGATTCCCAGGACCCGTACGTGCTCATGCTGAGCCACGTGGTCGCATTGAAGATTCTAACTTGAGTTGTTAACTTACTGTCAACGTCTTGCTCTGATAAATCCACGACTAAGGTACTGTGAAGAACAAGGAGGTAGAAGGGCCGATATTCTTACAATAGACCTGTGTTCATCTTGTTCGCGTAGAAGTTGATGTTGAATTATACTCAAGGCCGTATTTGCCAGGAAATAGTTCGGCATCTAACCGGGGGAGTGAACAGAAATCCATGGTCATCTTGCAAAGATGCCTTGAGCCGAGGTCGCTCACAACATATCGCGATACTCAAGACCTCGGCTTTTATCTCTGGGATTCTCAAGGTCGGAGCCGTCACCGGAGTCAATTTTTTCCTCTTCCCATGCATGTATTGATGTACGGTGTACACTTACAGAGAGAACGGCATTACCAGAGCAGTGACCGAATCCAAAACTTCCTTCAACGTATCTGATTGTCGACGAGTCTACTGTCTGGTGTCTCCTAGGCGCATTAAGCAATGATTACCAGAATCATCAACCGATAGTCATCCCCCACGCTGAGAGGCGCCTTGACATGTCACAATGGGAGCGAGATGTCAAGTGAGCTCCAGCGAATTGGTTACGTCGGGCAGCTTTTGCTAGCTTGACTGCGGCATAACACACTGAAGATCACCGAGTAAGGTAAGCGCAAATCAGCGACATCGGGTTGGCTGCTCCATCACATCAGGTGTATCCGCAAGTGAAGATGCCCAACCTCGCAGACGGCGTCGAGAGCGGTGCAAATGGTAGTCGGCAACTTCTTCCACTCAGCCATTTTCGACGCATGACACAAGTACTAAGCTAACGCGCGGACAACACCCCCAAAATGGCAAGTCTCAAAGACCGGACAAGTCACCCGTCGCGCGCCGCGGCCGCATTTTTCGTGTCATTCAATCGCAGGTACGGAAATCCCAAAGGAATAAGAATTGTGGCACTTTTGAGCGACTCCTTTTGAGCGACCGAGAAAGATTTGCTACCGCAGCAGCGCGTTGCGTGTCGAGGTCGACCGTCGAAATACACGTTCCAAGCCAAGGGGACGAACGGTTCCACCCACGTGTGCGAAATCTGGGGCTCGATTGGTTCAAATGGAGACTATGGACCCCTCCCCATCTGGATCTCACCCCAGAGGCGACTGGGTATTGGGAAGCGGACCCTGGCTTAGTCTGGCAGGTCTGGACAGGACTAGCTGGGGTTGGGTAGAAGAGAATTGGGGTTGGTCTTTTTTCGGGTGGATTTGGTACTTTACTATCATAGCATTGAACAACCGAGTTGATCAGGAGGGTCAGAAAGCGTGGCGTGACGGGTCGGAAGATGGTGTTGACACTGGTGGTTAGAATGATCTTGGTGAAAAGTTAGGTACGGCTGACTTTTGATAGCGGTGTATTCCTGTCAATCGAGCACAACCGATGGGCGCAACTTTGTACAAAGTTCGAGCGATCTTGGACTCATCGGACTGACGAAATGCTACCCCCAGGCTCGCTCTCTCTGTCGCTGAAGGAAAATCTCAAAGTCTCATTGAGCCTCGAAAGTCCTGTGCGCAAATACGCCATGCGACGACGGCAAGGATAGCTATACCAGAGAGCCGGAATGGAGAGGATACCTATGCGTAAACGCCATGCAACGCGCGCCCCGGTGTCATACATGAACCCCTTCATTAAGACGATCTTTCGACAGGTCTGCCAACAGGGAACGCCGCCCAAGCACGTGGGTTGATGAGACTTGACTTTTTACGACTCCAGCGAACAGACTGAGCACCCCGTCCGTAAGGAGACAATTGGCACGCGACAGCTTGCAGAACTTGTTCAATCGTCGGAGAGGGCAATATCGACGACATACCTAGACGGGCGTCGTTGTCGCGCCCGAAAGCTTGGCCTCCTGCTTGGCGGCATCATCGCGCAACCTCGATGGTAGAAAGGTTGTCGATGCCAAGTGCCAAGCAGCGGCAGACCACGGGAGCTTCCAGCATGGAACGAGAGCCGCACCAGGGTCTTTTCTTCAACGACATGTCGATTTCGCAACGAGCAGTCGCCCTTTCAAATCTCACGAAAGTTAGCCTATTCTTGTCAAGCCAAAAACGTGAAAAATCCGGCGCTGAGGTCCAAAGCCATTAACATCGAATGTCGTTGCTGATTCACACCGTAGCGCAACGTGCTCTCGAATCGCAATGTGATTGGTCAGCCGTAGCACGGAAACATCGAGTCCACCTCCCTCACCACCACCCCGGGGCTGAATCCACGGGAGGGTCGGCCGGGCCTAGGCTAATGCTGGAAGTTGGAAAGGAAGGGAAGTACCTCCGGTGGAGAGGGACATGTCAGTCAGGCAAATCGTGGTACCCCTTTGTTTTGTTGGACTGATTGGCCTTCGTATCGGGCGTTCGGTATGTGGAATAGGCTAGAGTATTGACGGTTCCAACGTGGAATGGCGGCCAACGTGCTACGAAAACCTGCGATGATATGCCAGTAGAGAATTACTTCTCGGCGGTAATGAAACATTCGGCGTCATCGATCCTCGGATATCGACAGCGATGAGGTGCGGGCCATTTGCCTTCAATGTTCCACATTCGCGCCTGGGACTTGTCCATCTTGGATGAACTGCTCTTGCGTTGCCAAAATGCCACTGGGACAATCAACCCGGTGGCCAAGCATGATCGGCTGTAGCCAAGTCTCCCGTTTGAAGCGCCCAGAAAGCTTGACTGCAATCCGGCTTGGGCTTCAGATCGCTGGGCCTGCAGCCTGCCTCAATGTATTGTGCCAGGTTGGCCTAGACAAGGGAAATAAGGTCGGAAATTGTTAGAGCGGTACCGCGCGTGCCACCGTCGTTGGTCGTTCCCCGACTCGACTAGCATCGCCCCTCCAAGGGACCATGCTCTCAAAGCGAGCGTGCCTATTGGTTCCCGAACAACATTGACATGAGCGGGCCGTTTTAACTCACTTCTACTGTGAGTCTCGACTTCCCAGCACGAGTTGGACAGTTTGCCTAGACCACTCCCTCTGTCAATACGTCTATTGCTACTCGACCTCGCGAAAAGTCCGATGAAGCCGTATGTCTTGTTTGATCTTTCTGTAGCCGGTGTAAGAGCCAAAAAGTGAAATGGGCGGGCAGCGAGCCGGGAGTCGCGGTTTGGAAGTTCACCCAAAGTAGGGACGAGAGACGAAGTCTGGGAAAAAGTGAAAAACACGCGCCATTCCCAATCGGTCGCCGAGCACGGCTCCACACAACCATATTTCCAGACACCTGCGCAGCACACATCCCTGTTGCCTTCCACGCCTCTCTTCTATCGGCTGGTGTCTGTTCTGGTCGTCGTCGGCGGTCTCCATATTGCTGGTCCCCGGAGGTGACCATTCCCATTGCGAACCTTGTCTTCTCTGCTGTAGAATCCACAGCCGACGTCTCGCTCTTCGACGCGACCCAAAGAATCGTAGTCTAGGCGATACTCTCGCACTTCTTTGACGCTTGTCATTCGCCCTACGAGGTACAACAGCCCTCCCTGGAATCCCTCCATCTCGTCCCGTTCACCACGCTAGCACGTAGTCTCCGAGGTGGAGGCTGATTCTGAACCATGTCTTCCTCGTCTTCTTCTCCTTCTCGGTGTCCCTAGTCGTCGCATCTTCCGGATCCACTAGAGAGTGTTCGTTGCCAATATCCATGCATGTAACTCTGCGGAAGGCTCTCAGCTCAGATGGCACGAAGTCCCCTTGCCCACATGTGTCCTGCTTATAAGCCAAACATACTCCCCGACCCCCCAACGCATTGAGTTTGCCTACTCCTCACGCTCCTCCCTCATCCTTCCTAGCAGGTCATCAAAGCCACCCAACCTGCATCTCCTTCGGGCCCGACTTTGCCATTCGTTTAGTCAAACCGGACTTTGAGCAGATCGACACAATGGCCGGTGTCATCGAACCTTCGCACGCCGCGGGCGTGGACGCCGCCGCTCCTCGCGAGCTTACCGGTGCCGACGTCAAGCACAATAAGACCTCGGGAGGAAACGCCGCTTTCCATAACTTCAACAACGACTTCGCTCACGTCGCTGACGCCAACGAGCGCCGTCGCCTCGCTTTGGCCGAGATCGATAAGGCGCCTTTCGGCTGGTACCACGTTCGTGCCATCGTCGTCGCTGGTATTGGTTTCTTTACCGATTCGGTACGTTGTCCTAGAAATAGACGAACTGGCCGAATCTGACTAGGGACTAGTACGATATCTTCACCATCGGTCTCGTTACTTCCATGCTGGGCATAGTGTATTTCGGCGGCACTCTCCCTGCCGAGCACGACACTGCCATCAAAGTCGCTACCTCCGCCGGCACCGTTGTTGGTCAGGTCGGATTCGGTGTCCTGGCTGATGTCGTCGGTCGTAAGAAGATGGTAGGCGCTCGCAACTTTACTGGCGTCGTGACGGAGAAGAGGTAGCTAATTCAGTCGCAGTACGGTGTCGAGCTGATGGTCATCATCATTGCTACCCTTGCTCAGGCTCTTTCGTCTTCTTCCCCTTCTGTTTCCATCGTCGGACTCATCGTCTTCTGGCGTATCATCATGGTAAGTGTTGGTCTAATAAGTTTGAAGCAGAACGCCACTGACAACGATCGTAGGGTATCGGTATCGGTGGTGACTACCCCCTTAGCGCTATTATTACCTCTGAGTTTGCCACGACCAAGTGGAGAGGATTCATGATGAATGCAGTGTAGGTTCCCGGCTCCGCTGCAATGAGTAATCCTTCTCTAACGGGAGTGATAGCTTTGCCAACCAGGGTTTCGGCCAACTTGCTGGTGGCATCATGCTTCTGATCGTCACCGCTGGCTTCAAGGGCTCCCTTGAGACTGCGACCAAGGCTGCCACCTGCGCTACCACCGAACCTTGCATCATGGCCGTCGACAAGATGTGGCGCACGATGATCGGCTTCGGTGCCGTTCCGGGCTGCATCGCCTTGTACTTCCGTCTTACCATCCCCGAGACTCCCAGATACACCTTCGATGTCGACAACGATGTTTCCAAGGCCGAGGGCGACGTCGATTACTACAAGCAGGGCAAGTGGGGTGAGTCTCAGGTTGATGAGGCTGCCCGCGTCATTGCCCGACAGGAGGCCAAGCAGCAGCTCGAGGTTCCCAAGGCTTCATGGAGAGACTTCTTCAGCCACTACAGCACCTGGAAGAACGCCAAGGTTCTCCTCGGTACCGCTGGATCATGGTTCTTCCTCGACGTTGCCTTCTACGGCCTCGGTCTGAACAACGCCATCATCCTGAACGCCATCGGGTGGTCTGGTGGTGCCGATATGTACCACATCTTCTATAAGACGGCTGTCGGTAACCTGATTCTTGTCTGTGCCGGTGCTGTTCCTGGATACTGGGTCTCTGCCGCTCTCGTCGACACCATTGGCCGCAAGCCCATCCAGCTCTTCGGATTCTTCGTGCTCACGCTTCTCTTCTGCGTTATCGGTTTCGACTACTGGAACCTTTCCGGCACTGCTCTCATGGCGCTGTACACCTTGTCGCAGTTCTTCTTCAACGCCGGCCCCAACTCGACGACCTTCATCGTTCCTGGCGAATGCTTCCCTACCAGATACAGATCCACCTCTCACGGAATCTCTGCCGCTTCAGGCAAGGTCGGCGCCATTATTGCGCAGGTGGTTTTCGGACCCCTCCGTACCATCGGTGCCGATGCCACCAAAGCCAAGACCGACCCGAGATACAGCACCCCCTGGCTCAACCATATCATGCAGATATTTGCGCTCTTCATGCTTTGCGGTTTCTTCACCACCCTTCTGATCCCTGAGACGGCGAGAAAGACGCTCGAGGAGCTTTCCGGCGAGGACGACTTGTAAGTTCCACTTTCTGACAGTGTGTTGCGGTCGCCTCTGAAACCGTGCTGACTGAAATTGCAGGGCCACAAGTGCTATCCCTGTCCACGGACATAACGAGGAGAAGCGTGTTGAGGAGGGTACTGCTGCCGGATCCGTCTGAAAGTGGTGCCACTGAGATGAACCCAAATTTGAGCATTCGTTGTTTTGAGCAGCGATCGATACCCTTACTTGTAGTAAAAGATGGCGTGAAAGAGTTTCATACGTAGTATATTGTAGTAGATATAATAGACAGCATCAGCTACATGTTGCATTGCTCCGTCGTGCTGCTTGTGATCGAGGGATGGGGACTGATGACTGTGGTTGTGCCATTCGTCGGTGTGAGCCGCCATGATGCTTGCTTCGAGAGCTTCATGAATGCATAGGAGTTTCCTATCATGACCTCAGAACCTGCTGAACATCTGATGATTTCTGTTCCTTCAGACGTGTTGTTGATAAGGCGGTGATGGTGGAGAGTTGGCTGGGCCTAGAAGCCGTGGACATCTGCTTACATAACCCGTCAATCTTTGGCAGGAGCTTGGGCTTTCGCTTGGATGGCGCACGGATCAATCGCAACCTTATGACGTCCGTTGGTCCGCTGCAGGGACTTTGACCATTGCCCACCAGGCACCCCGCCAAGCGGATCCTCGGCCGCCCTAAAGTATTGAAAGTTCGGGGCATCCCCCCCAGGCTTCCCGGACCTCCCTCCAACATCTCCAGATCCAACTTGCACCACTCTCTAACCATGGCCGCCTTTCTTCGACAAAAGCAGACAGGCATGCAGAATGACCTGTCTGCGTCAATCATCCCCGAGCTCTTCGCTCCCGATTACCAGTCCGCGTATGGAATCAACTCTCAGGTTAGGTCAGTAGCCAAGCTACCCCACGTTGACGCGCGTCAACTCTATGGCATTTCGAGCTGCAGACTGTGATGTGAAGATCGAGACTGATTGAGAATGGTGTAGCTGCCTAGCCTACGATCCAATCCAGTCCCTTCTCGCAATCGCGACCAACGAGTCCAAGTTCGGCCCCGGCAAGATCTTCGTCTTTGGCCAAAACAGAGTCTCCAAGGTCCTCGAGCCGCCAAGGCACACATCCTTCCGCTCACTCCACTTCACCGCCAATAAGCTTGTCTCCCTCGATGCCAAGAACGAACTCGGAGTATGGGACCTCGACACTGCGAAGCGCATCGCTGCTCTCGTCTGCCCCGGTCAGGTCGTCTCCATCATCACAGATCCCATGCTTGATTGGGCCTTTCTTGGCATGGCCTCCGGAGAAGTCTTGGCCTACGATTTAGATAGGGAAAATATCGCGAGGTCATTCCGGCTACCGAACTTCTGGAAGGAGAGAGACCCTAATGCCCGCATTGTTGGTCTGGTGGGCATTTCTTTGCATCCGAGAGATATTGGGCAAATGCTCATTGCGTACACCACGGGCATTGTCATCTACTCGTTCAAGCAAAACAAAGCTCTCAAATTCTTCGAATACGTACTACAACCAGGCGCACCTGGTGGCGGAGGGCCACCTCCGGACACGGTTCGCAGGCCGAGAGTCACCCATGCTCTCTGGCATCCAACAGGAACCTTCATCATGACGGCGCACGAAGATAGCAGTTTGGTGTTCTGGGATCCCAAGGATGGCCGCATCATCATGGCCAGGACCCTCACAGAGATGCATGTCGATCAGGCAACACCGAACGCTGGGCAAGTCGGCTACACACAGCCATATGGACGTATTGCTTGGTGCTGCAAGGAGAACCCGGATGATACTGGGCTCTTGATTTCCGGCGGTCAAAACCCGGAAACCCCTCAAGAGGGGCTGAACTTCATCGAATTGGGCCAGACGCCGATTTACGCCACTTCGAGTTGGCAAGTTCTCCAGGATCATCTTAAAGGCAAACGCCAAATCACCTTGCCTACTCCGCCGGGCGCTCAAGTCGCCGACTTTCTCCTCATCCCTCGTTCTTCGCCTTATTTTGCCGGTGCACAAGATCCTATTGCGATCATGACTCTCCTGACTTCGGGCGAGTTGCTGACGATGAGCTTTCCGTCAGGATATCCCATCAGTCCCACAAACCAGCTGCATCCGTCCATCTCCTTCGTTCATCCATATGTGAACAAATTTGCTGTGCAAACACTGGACAGAGGTCGCTGGATGGGCATGGTTGAGACCAGAAACCAAGGCGAACCTCTCTTGAAGGGTGGTGCCGAGACCGCAAAGCCGAAGCGTAGATACGAAGGCCGCACGATCTTCCAGATAGCACATGGGGACAGCACCGTGCGACTTTGGGATGCTGGTCATAATGATGAGATTGAGAATCCGACCATGCTGCAAGTTGATGTGGCGCGCGCATTAGATCGCTACGAAGACATCGACATCACGGCGATGAACATGGCCCCCAACACTGGTGAATTCGCGGTTGGAACTCGTACGGGCGAATTAGTTCTCTATAGATGGGCCGGAAACCGATTCTTTGGGAAAGACCACCATGAGGATCTGCCACCTAATCCGGGAGCGCTGACGGACATCAGCTCAAGAGCAGAGCCCGGTCTCAAGGAGGGCTTGCAGCCATGGCAACTGTACGAGATGATGCAAGGTCCTATCACGGCCGCCTGTGTCTCAGATGTGGGATTCGTAGGTGTTGGCTCTGAGGGTGGCTTCTTCAGCGTCATAGACCTGCGCGGTCCCTCTGTCATCTTCCAAATCTCCATGACGGAATTCGCCCAGCAATCCAAGAGATCTTCTTTCTTGAAGGGATCCCATGGCAATGCTCATGGAAAAGAGTGGCCGGTCGCCATTGAGTTCAGCGTTATGACGCTGGAAGGCGACAACTATTCTAGCATCTGTTGTTTCGTGGGAACCAATCTTGGCAAAGTGGCTACTTTCAAGTTGCTGCCGTCTGGCAACAGCTACTCTGTCAAGCTAGCTGGCGTCCAGCATTTCGACGGCAAGGTTGTGGCACTTTGCCCCATCCAAGCAGACTCTGGAAGGCCTGCTTTTGCGACGGGTCCAATTGTTGCGGGACTCAGAAATGGGCAGCAAGTCAATGGCGTTCTGATTGCTGGTGAGCCCCCTTGACACGACACTTTTTGCGCCATTCGAAACTGACAAACTACTAGTGACACAAACTGAAATTCGAATCTTCAAGCCCGCCGGCGGGAAGGGCGCTTCCAAGACCTTCGATGACATTATGTGCGATGCAGCAAACGTCACTGAATTCGAACTCCATGGCTTCGCCATTGTCGGTGTGTTCGGTGATCGGACGACTCGTGCATTCTCCATCCCTGGTCTAAAGGAAATCGGCAATGCGCCGCTTCCCATGCTCGATGGCAGTCGCACCCTTTCCTCCGTAGTGACGCAGACTGGTGATATTTTTGGCTGGACCGGCCCTAGTGAGATTGCTGTCCTCAATGTTTGGGGAACTGCCAAAGATCTTCAAGTCAGCGATGATATCCTCATCAACCCTGAGCTCGTCACACCTCCGCGCCCCACGATCTCGAACATGCAGTGGCTTTCCGGCACGCAGCACATCTCTCCGACTGACCTCGACCTCCTAATCGACCCCAACCGTCCGCCAAGCCGGCGGATGATGGCCGCGGCGGCAGCTGAAGCGAGAGCTGCCCGCTCTGCAGGTCAACCCGGATCGAGTAATGCGGGAGGATCCAACGAGGGTTGGGGTGATTATCTGACGAGACAGCTCAACGAGCGTACCGAGAAGCTGAACATCATGAATGACAGCATGGACAGCCTGCAAAACCAGAGCCAGGGTTGGGCAGACGATGTTGGCAAATACATTAACAAGCAGAAGAGGAACGTTGTACTTGGAGGGATCAAGGGCAAGTTCTTCTAGATTTACTAGCTACCTATGACGAAATGAGTAATGGCTGCTACGGCCTCAAGGGGATATCTTTAGAGCTTTGTGTAATATTAAGGCGTTAGGCATTGAACTACCTTCACTCTAATTTTCCAACATGATAATGGAGATGAATCTTCCATTCTGGTAACAAAGAGCGTATGCCTCACTTGATCCATGCCGTCAAGACGATGAGCAGCCTGCTGTAAGGGGCTTGAAAACCTTTGACCAAACTCGCCCCTTTTGCCAAGTTTTCCTTTCCACCCAATCTTGTCAAAGTTGTCATATGGCCAAATCCCCTGAACCACCACGCAATCCTCGTTCCCTCGTACTAAGACTCTCCATATCAAACAAAGATGATCACAAACCCCAGCTCTTTCGGATTATCTGCCATTATTCATACGGATTCGATCACTGGACTCGGCTCGCTTCGCATCGGTCGCATCGATCGACCTGGTAATACAGGCTTTTTCGGTCAGCAGCCTCTAAGTCATCGCGTTCTTCATCTCGGGGCCTCGAGAGCAATGTCGTTAGGGCTACTGCGTCAGCCGACAGCTTGCGGGAATAGGGGTACTTGCCTTGTCGTCTGTACGTTCACCCAGCGGAACCTTGTGACGTCTTTATCGTCGATAGACAAACTTTTCGTGATGTATGATTTGGCTGTAGGCTTGCGCGTCAGTATTAGGGGCTGGAGTGCTTACCTTCTTATCTTTAGAGCGTCCGAGAGCAGAGTAGTTCGTTTTTAGGGGCCTGGAAGAGATTGATTTCAGCGTGTGAAAGGGGGTTGGAGAGACTCACAGTTTCCGCGGCGACACTTGTAGTTTGATATGAAGTGAAGTGACGCATGAAGCCCTATGGTTAGCGTTTGAGAAGTGAGGGTAGAGAACTCACAGACAAGATTATAGATTGATGGCCCTCGTACTTTTTCTGGGGTTGTTAGCGTGATGAGAGAATGAGGACTTACAGACGATTTGTTCCAAGATTCTGAATGGAACGGTTGGGGTCCGCGGAGATATCTCCGTTAGTAGAGAAAGAAGGAGGAAATTTACGGCTAGGTGTACTTTCAACTCTTAATGCTCTTGGCTCGTGGGTCCTGATAATTAGCAACTCGGAGAGAAAGACAGAACTTGCAATCAGTTGAAAAACATAACAATAACAGCATCAAGTCTTACGATTGGATGTCTAGATGGCTAGTCCAGTCAGCGTATGGGAGGGGTCAGGACGTACTTGAATGGCCCAGGCGATTGGGCTCACGCGGTCTTGAAGCTATTGATGTACTATTTCTGGTCAGCAAAAAGTGAGGGACTTGGAAAACTCACCAGATTCAAGTATAAGGTCGCCACTTGAGAGAACGCGATGCCCTGCAGTCTGTCAGTGAAATACGGCGAGGTCGTGACTTACATGCAAAGGTCATAGAGGGATCTGGCTGTCAGGCTCAAGGGTCTGTGAAACAATAATTTCGATTCCGTTCAAAGCCTCAAATCGCAGCGGCGGGGAATTAGGCGGCTATTATTTCAGAGGAAATATTACCTAAGTCTGTGGGCTGTCTTGATGTTAGCAAACAAAGTCGAGGAAGCTCTCACCTGCATGATGGAAGCTGGCTGATATTGGAGTGTGATGAGGATGAGAGAGATTGTTTCCTTGCTTGGATGAGGACTAGAAGCTATATAGAACCAACCTTCGAAGATCAATCTTCAAGTTCCATCGAAGTCGAGTCCTTGAAACACGTTTCATCCACGGTATGCTTTGTTGTATTTCCTTGTCGGCGGGAACTGAATGAGAGGCCGAGTTTACAAGTGCCTTGTTTCGAGGACCAAGTCTAGACAAAGTCGGATTGGCTGTGAGTGAAAGACAGCATTGTATCAAAAGCCTCGTCGAGTCGGGCTCTTTGTGTTGTTGTTTCTTGCACGGATTCAATCTCAAACGTGGCCGGCCTTTGAAGGCTTCGAGTTACGGACACCCTAGCTCTCGAAAGCTCCAGTTCGGACCACGTCTTTCTTCAACGGAAAGTACGTTAATGAGAGGGGATGAATGTGGGTTGAAAGTTGCAGGTGAGCAGTGGGTTTGTTTGGTGTCATTGTACCTCTATGTCAGGAGAATCACCTTCTTATTGTATAAAAACCTCGTCGAGTCGGGATCTTACCCTCTTTTGCTGCAATTATTCGACAGACCTTCAAATCTCTACGTCGTCACAAATATCTAGTGCCTTTATCATCCCAAATATCTGGATCTGGATTTTGTGTTCACACCTACGAAGGGCCAGCTTCAACTAGTGCATGAATAAGTTAGAGCCCACACCTCAATTGAATAGTACGTAACTGTAAGTTTCCGACTTGTAGCATGGTTGCATTTATATAACCTAGATGGGAAAATCTAGCCCACGACATACAGTGCTGAACGTTATCCGTAAAATTAAAGGGATGTAATTAAATATGGTTATCATGCCCATAACATCTTCTATTACGTTCGTTCACGAATAATACACGAGTGCGAAGGCGTTGCTACCGTAGCGGCTCAAGTCCACTTCGAGTACATCTTGTTTATCTACACAGTCCCTTTAAGCTTGATGAGATGTTACTAGCACTAGTAATTTCACCAAGTCTATGCAGCAAAAAGAGGCTTCATCTTTGGCATCATTAGGAACTGGGCGGATAAAGTTCCTTTAATATCCCCTTTCAACCTTCTCATTCCTTTTGTGATAGGGTTTGCATAGTTAAAGCATCACGTAAGTCAATGTAATCAACGCTAGAGAGACCATGGAATTGTCGAAATGGAAAGAGCCTCATGTACTGGCTCCTTATTAAAACACCCATCGCCGCAGTAAATATGTTCATCAAGAACCTCAGGCTTCTCGATGAGCGTCGCGGCCAGCCTATACCGGCGGGACAACGGGTGTTCAGTCTTGTACCGAGCAGTGAGACTGTGATATACCGACACCCTTTCATGTGATTGAAACTGTCCTGTAACCGAAAGACCAATGATCTCTTTTCTTTATTTCTCGCTCTCTCTCCAACATATTCGCGACCAGATACGTTATCGAGACAGCGAGTGAGTGTCAAGCACTTCAAGACACACTCCTGATAAAGGAAGATGGGAATTTAGATTGAGCTGAAGGGCTGATAGATGCGGGCTCCTGGTTTATCTTATCATTAAACTAAACTCTTCCCACAAATACATTATAGAGCTCCTTATAGATGTCACTTCTTTATTCCTTACAGCTTTGCAACCCAAATTCGAAATTACTACCGGACCTGATCCCTGCTATGCGACAGACAGTATGATATAGTGATGTGCGTTTGGTTCTTATGAACGAGGCAGGAACTTGGGAGACGGGATGTCTTTGCAGTCACGGTTGAATGAATATTTTCGTTTGATTGAACTAGGGAACATGGACTCATTTAACAAATATTTGCAGTTCAAAGCCCTTGTAGCGAATAAGAGAGTACATCAAATTCAAGCCCTGCAACTCACCTTACTGACTCTGTGATGTCAAGTACCTTAGCAAAGCAAGTCCAGAGTAAAAGCCGAAAACCCACACTAACATCTCTATAATATTCTGCCCGTGAGACTGGGACCCCATAGCCTGGCGGCTGAAAATCCGAATTGGACATGTCGAAAAGGGAACCTACCTAGGAACTTGCCCCTGAACGGGGGGCGTCAGCGGAACATCTTGCATACCAGCTGCAATCGCCTCAATCCGCGGCGGCTTCGCCTTCTTCTTCTGCTTCTCGCTGTACCGTGGAACACGGTCACCATCGGCCGGAATACCACTCTCCTCACCCCCGCCTCTCACGGACTCCTCGGAAGGCCGTTGAACCACAAAGATATCCTCATCCTCCTGCACGCTTCCTTGGGCCGAAGGACCACCGGCGTCAGTCACACCCGACGCCTGCTGTTTATGCCCAGGCTCGAATCTTAACTGATTATGGCGCGGATGCATACCATACTCCTTGATGTAAAAGTCCAACATCATTTGCAAGTTACGACTGTCCTCGCGGATAAACTCGTGCTGGTTCTTGAGCGTCTTGTAGACTTTTTGGAGCTCTTCGAGGTCCATGGCGAGGGAACGGAAGGTTCTTTTGTCGCGCGCTAAGTAGATGCGGAAGTGTACTGCGAAGTAGATTGCCAAGAAGCAGATGACCGAGACGACGACGAGGCCTATTACGAGGCGTTTGGCGCCTGGGCAGGTGACGCCGTCAAAGTTGCCAAGTACGCGGGGAACGAGCGTGGATCTGAGAGGTTCGTGAGGAGGCATCTTGTTTTTGGGCTTGGTTCTATGAATGATGTTAGAAGAAAGTGGGAGCGGAGTTGTACCTGATTATGTTTGTGAGTGTGTAATGGTAGTTGGCTTTTGATGTCTGACTTGGTTGAGAAAGAGAAAAGGAAGTTCAATAGTCGGCGAACCTCTAGACTTATGAAGATCACCTTCGAAGAATATTGAAGGCTCAGTCTTCGTGGCCGTAATCCGTTGTTTCCGAAGCACAAAGTATAGAAGCATTGAGCCTCAATGTGTCTTTCCAGCGTCTTTGTTCGTCTCCAGACATGCTGTCTGACAAAGGAAGCCGATACACAACTCGATCAGTGTTGGTTGGCCAAAGAACCCCACTACTGTGACCGATGTGTAGACTGTTCGCAAGGATAGAAGCAAATTGACACAGTCAAAGAGGTCACAGAACGCGTGACAAAGAAAATACACGGCAACATTGACCAGTCACAGAGTGCTTTAGGCCGGAAGCGATATCATATCAGTTGGACTAGTGGAATGCCGAGGATCCTTCGACGTCAAGGATGATACCTTAGCAAGGCTCCGAGGGAGCTTTGTTTTGGAATGATCTCGGCTGAGGGCCCTCCTGTGTATCTACTAGGCACGCATAAGTACGGTGTTGCGCAGCGAGGCGTCTGACCGGCCGGATCTCGCATCACTGTTTTGGATCGATATCCAGAATAGCGGTCTGAAGAACTGCGGCGAGAATGTCACTTACCGCAGCAAGTTAGAAGAAAGGCGCAGGATGCACCTCGCTCGTTACGGAACTGGTGTGGGTTGAGGACCAGAGGTGTAGGGTGGCACATGCGGGGCGATTCGCATACCCTCATCCAAGGCCAAGAGCCCGAAAAACTGCACAAGCTCAAAGCAAGAGCGACTAAGGAGCCAGGAACTCAGAGCCAGCGCGCCCGCTTCGAGGCGACAAAGTGCGGCACAGACAGGGGAACCAGACGGGACACCCGTTCTCCCCGCTCCCGCGGGGGCATTGTTGAGGGTTTCCTCCAGGGGCTGCGTCGTTCTCCCGAGATCATAGAAGTTTGCTCGATCGCTCCGGCAACTGCCTTTATATGGAAGGGTAACACGAGAAACTGCAGTTGTTCAGGGGTGAACTTTTGAGGCTCAAGAAGATATGAGACCGCAGTCGTGCTGGCTGTCAACGACTCCGCGGTGACCTGGGCACTGAAATCATCAACAAACCAGGCCTGGGGCCACGCTGCTGCTGTCAATACTGTCGTAACGAGATCAGCATGCCTGCGTATACTGCCTGGCTGTCCTTTCCCCGAGATACGCCGGTCAAACCTTTAGTTGTCTCTCAGCCGGCGAAAAAGCAATTATGAAAAGTGCAGAACTGGAAAAAAGTAAAATGAGGCCCGCTGTCGATCTGTGAGGAGTGACATGGACGGAAACGGTCGATTGCAGTTGTCGACCTGCAAAGATGGTTCTTGGTGGAAATGACAGTTTCCTCTTTCTTCCTTCCTCACCGCCAAATGTCGTGAGGAATACGAGGCTGTCTTGGTTGTCAAGTTTCAGAACGTTCATGGAGGTCTTCGAAATTTGAATGTGATATATGCTTGATGGCTGTGGCGTGTTTCAAGATGTGGAGCCTTTTGATTGGTAAAAGTTCTGTGTTTAGCTCGATACTGGCCAAGTTACGGGGAGTGTACTTTGGTGTGGGACCGGTCAGTCCTGAACCGGTCAGGGACGGTGGTTGCAACCAGCGAGGGACGGCCCAGGACCGCTGAGCCAAATTTTATTGTGTTGGTGCGGCCGCATGATACAGGGCCACCATCCAAGAATCCTGGCGGTCGCGGTGAGAGCTGAGATGGAGAGAAAGTGACTGTCATTTCGTGGCAACCTGGCCGACAGGTACCTAAGAAGCATAATTTTCTCGAGATGCGTTTTGACTGCATTTTCAGGTTCTTGGTGGATTCGAACACCGCGCGCGAATCGGAGCTTTGTTCTTGTACGAGTACTCGTACGCTTGTACTTTGTGACTCGTTGAACGTATCCTGGATGTTGCATGACGGCAAAATGCGGCGTTCCGTCGATCCATGGTCCCGGGTTCGAGGGGGAGCCCATAGGTATCACTAGAACCCTCTACAAGAATAGTGACGATTCTGCAAGATAATTTTTGATCCACCGCCCTTCTCAGCCAGACTGAACACCTGTAATAGGGTGTTTGTGACGAGGAAGCGCACCCGTGATGAAGGATAGTAGTGTGTTGACTGACTGGAATTGTGATGTAACGTGCAAGGTACCGAAGGCGGAGAGACGAGATGATATGCTCGGGCAACGATTGTGTATGAAAAAGTCGGGGGGATTCTGCCCGAGATCCTGTACCTTAGACCATTAGCTAGGGGTGTAGCGTGCCCGTATCTCGATCATCTTGTTGGGCGTGTTGCTAGCGTGCATACCTGGAAAGATACAATTCAATTGCACGCTCAGGTTGAGATGGCTGCTCAGGCCTGGATCATTGGATCAGTTCATCGCATATCGCGACAAGAAGCCGACTCGTTGCATAGAAGCGAAGCGAAATTGGCGCACTAAGGTATGCCTAAAGCTGGGATTCGATGGAGGTCGATGATATGTCATGCGTCAGTACCAGTGTCGAGGCTTCTTTTTTTTTTTTTTTTTTCCCAACAACCGTCTCAAGACAATGCGGTAGGACGTCCGACTCTGTAGGGACGACGGACGAAGGATGACAGGGAACCCGGGACTCCCATGGCTTGTATGCCACGTGGCGCCGTGGCATCACCCTCAAGGGTGTAGGTACTCGCAAGAAAGGTGTGGGTAATTGCTAAATTGCTAATTGCGCACAGCTCTCGGATGTTTCCTAGCCCCTTGTCCCTGTCGGCAATTGTCTCTAGGTAAAGGTAAGTACCTGGGCGGCAGGGTTAAGAAAAAAAGTACGACAGAAAGGAAAGCCTAGGGATTGTGACAGGTGGTATCAAAGGTGACGAGATGAGAAGACGTATACGTACCTTGTTCTGCGAGATGGGATTACGACACTCGTGTGAGGTACCCGCGGTACGTATCTTGGAGAGTGGTGGGGAGGGAATGCCCAAAGACAGCCTATGGGTGGGCTGACAAGGGACAGAAGCATGGATGATGGATCAACATCCGTACGGGCAGAAAATAATGTTCAAGGATTAAGGATGCTAATTAGGGAATCTGGCAGGGAAGGAGAAGGGCAGGGGCAGGGGAGAGAGGACGAAGACGGAGAGAAAGGAAGGGAAGGAAAGTGAACATGGACACATTTGGAGGCGTCTGCAAAAAAGAAAAAGAAAAGATTTCCGGGAGGCGGAGCCTGTGGATGAAAGAATAGGGACAGGCCGTCAGGGGACTGCTGACCAGGATTGGAGACTGGCAAGGATCCAAGCTGTGGCAGGTCCCTCCCCTCCCACCCTACTACACGCTCCTTTCCTCCACCCCCATACGGATAGAGCCTGCTTCCATTTCTCTCGAGCGCAGAATTCTAGAGAAGGCATGGATGGGGAGGAGAAAACGAAAGAGCCTGCTTCCATCAAGGTAGTTCCTGCCCGAGACTCTACACAGACCCGGACGGTAACCTGGAGTTCAAAGTTCCCGTCCCTCACCGCTTCCCTTCCTCTTCGCCGTCCATCCGAGCCACATTCAATCTCCGCCCTTTTCTATCATCATGGCTTTACGGGAATTTCCTTGGCCTTCAGCCCATCGCATATCACTTTTCATTTACTACCATGACCTTACCCCAACAAAGTCGCCTTGCATCGGTCACTTTAGCGTGCTCTTTCCCTCTCTCCAGGATAGGCACCACGGTCTACCTCAGCCTCTGCCCCGCAGACCGACAACGATGGGGCGACTTCCCCCACCACCCAGCCATCTAAAGTATCTTTGGTTCCTTTCGAATTCGACCTGATGATCGTGAGTTGTCCGCCCCTTGTATCTCTGTGCTAACGGCCGGCCCTGCCTGCTCAGTGTCCTGGGCATGTACAATGTCCGATTCCCACGCCAACCTCCAGCGCCCGTTCGTCTCGGATGTGGTTTTCGCCTCCCGATTTCGCGCCTTCAACGCCCGTCACCAACGCTGCGGGCTGATCGATAAGGCCCCCCGCAAATATATCCAGAAACGCGAGCTCATTGGCCTATGTCGGCGGCCTCTGCGGTGAGCTCACCAAGACACGACGACGACGGTATCGTTCGTTGCACGCGTCGCCCCCTGTTCTTCTAGAAGCATTTCACAGCCTTCATCGACCCGACGTCGATAAGGTAAACGTGACTGCCCAGTGAGGCACCTCTGATGGAGGATAAGCCTCTTGAGACCTTACCGCTTTTCAACATTGGGCGTCTTTAGCACCACGCCTCTTGCACTGAAGGACTTCTTTACCACTACATCTGCGCATCCCGTGTGCAGAAAGACGAATACTGGGTAGGGTGATGGAATCAACGTCGCCCTACTCCGCAGTTCATCGACCCCATCGTCGCCCTTTTCCCTTCTACATGGTTGATGTACCCGGCGTGAACGCAGATGATTCGGCTCATCAGCGCTACCTTCCTCCAAGTAGAAGACAGGGCCCGCACCTAGCTACTTGCATTAGCATCCCCGCAAGCCCCTAGGTCGCGATTGCGACAGTGGAAGAGAAAGATTTTTCTTGGTCATCCTCGTCCAATTTGGGGGCTTTTCCCAGGGTCACATCATTGCACTATTTTTCTTGCCTTACCTTCTGGTAGATCGTCTTCTGAGCTTGCAGTTGTAAAGCCAGCGTGTGTGCCTCCCACCCATATCCCCACCACCCTTTCCTTATGGTCTCCACCCATACCACGGTGCCTTTGCTCTTCGTGCAGCAGACGCAACCAGACCCGCGTCTCACTCTGATGCATCCTGCGATACTGGAACCACCAAATTTGCCACTCATTGGCCTCTTTCATGATGTGTATGGCCCCGTTCCTGAATCCATTCGAATGGATGACCCTGCAGGTAGGGAATTAGCTACCAAGAGGCATGATGAATGCCGAATCATGTTCTCTTGATGATCAGGCGCGAGGCCAACACCAGACGCAAGTACTCGGGATAACTACACCTTCACTTGAACAATCCTTGCTCACTAGGAAGGTGGACATGGAAGTCGCCAGGTACCCTGACCGGGTGGTCGACGGTCATCCCACCTTCCCTGCCTCACCTTAGGACAGACGGTGTGTCCAAGCAGCCGTCACCCATCTTTGATCGGTACTCAGTGCCGCGTCCTACCTCTTAGCTGCCGTCGCTCTTCACCAATCTCATCTTCAATATCCCCCGCGTACTTTCCGCCCTTTTCACCGCTACTGAAAGACGACCAGATTTGGGCCGCCAACAGTCCCCATTCTCATCTTCTCTTACTTAAACTTCACCTTCCGCCACTTGAACTTCCTTCCAAGAATGACTCGGCCACCATACAATCTCTCTGAGAAGACCGATACACCTGCATGATTTGCGTTGGAAGGGTGCTTGACGCCTTCTGTTTTACGATCTTTCAGAATTTTGACTTCGCATCCGCCATCACCTCCGCCCCCTTCTTTGTATAATACCATTCCATACTTTTACCTCTTCTTCGACATAATCAACGTTGCAAACATGACTGCCAGTCACACATCTTCGCAGCACAATCATGCTGGGAGCTCGTAAGAGACACTCACTCCTTATCCTGGCCGTCCCGTGAGGGCTCCACTTGAGACTTTGGCTAACCCCAGACAGCAGCAGCAGGTCTGCCGAGAAGCCTCCTTCAAACGAAAAGCCCTCGCGAGATATCCGCCTCGAACGGTTCGAGAACGACGATAACAATAATCTGTGCACTCCCGTCCATACCGTCGGCTCAAAGCCTCAGACTCTCAAGGACAAGCTCGGTCAACACTTCTCGAAGCTCCCTTCAACTACGGCAAAGAAACACTAGTATGCTCGAGCGTACTCAACCGTCGGCACATCGTTTCGTGTACACTATATCTTATCACCATGGTCCTCTCTGGCTGGCCCAGTCTTATCGTTTGAGGGGTTCGAATGCCCTCTGTAATGATGTGGTTTCTCACTGTTTCATGCATCAAGATTAGACAACGCCAATTCCCAAATTGCCTTACCTTGTACAAATAAAAGAATGTATTCTTGTCACACAACATGTATCACCAGATTTCACAAACAGATTATCTTCGAATAAACAAACCCAAAGTGTCTTGATTCCTATCCAGTATCGTCGCAGTTTAGCATTTCGGGGTCTAGGACTTATTCTCGGAGCCTTCTGTATAGGTTCGCCTTCTCCAACCGCCTCACCAGAGACGATTCATCATTACGCAGATGTACAAGGCCCGACGCCGAGCTATGGACACAGGTGACGCATAGCGCGCGATTGTCCACGAAAGACACGCGCGTCTCGGCTGTCAAGTCCACAGAACAAGGGTCTTGCCAAGGCCAGCCGCGGGTCATTGGCGAGCTATCCGCGAAGCCAAACGAGAGTGCACGCGCGGCCCAAGTCCGACATCCTAGTCCTGGACCCCAACCAAACTTTCCATTCGCTTGGCCGAAGGTTCGCACCCTCTACTTCCCAACAACTACCGAACCAGTATCTCGCCCTGCTCAAACCTGGGCCTCTTCTCTCGTTGAATGCTGCCCCCCCCATCACCACGAGTGGGCACCCTGGCCTGGGGAATGGAGGATGGCATTAGCGTTTGTAAGGTACCCGGACCTTGCTATCGTCTCCACTAAACCCCGCGACAATGCTAATTGCTAGTGGGCCGCATGGCCGGAGTACGCTATCCCTGCACGCCCTGTAGGGCGACGAATAATCGGCCGAACAAGGGCCGATGACATCGCTGGCCATTCACACTCGTGGGAAGGAGAGGCTCGGAGGATTCATTACGAGTCCAGAAAGCGTTCGTGGCCTCAACCTTGCACGTCGTTCTTGTCCCGCTGAATATTAGGCCCGAGACACAGCCGTTTAGAATTTAGCCAGTCAGTCTGCTTCCACGGTTGGCCCCCGAGACTCAGGCGAACCGGCACTTTGTCAAGCGAAAAAAGAATCTCGGCACTTTTGGTTTGTTCCGATCTAAGGTAGTTTCAGGGGGCACGTAGATCTATCTACCCTCGGCATGATTTCAATCGGGACAATCAATGACCGACCGCGCGATGATGATTCGTTCGATGTCTGACAAAGCAGAGCCGCTGACGCTGGCAGCTACACCAACATCCATGTCTGGCTGAATGCAAGAGTCGGGATACGACAGGATCGTTGGTTTGCCTAGATCTTTGGGTGCCTCGTCCGGAGGTTGCCAGGCGGACGGTTCGTGGAAAGGCCGCGCGCCAGCCGGTAGCCCCTGCCATTATCGGAGCGGACCGTTGACATGTGGGTTCCGGCGCCGTTGCCCCGTCTGTGGGACCGCACGGACGGATGGGAACGGTGCAGCCACAGCCGTCGTCCGGTCCCGATCCCTAGGAAGAAGTTTTTTTTCTGCCCTTGTTCTGTGCGTTGGTGTGACTCTAGTCGAAGAATCGCTAGGTGCTTCGAAAAACGTTGTTCATTGAGTTTAGAGCGCCACAAGCGCGAGCCTTGAAACGACGTCAATCTTGTGTCGACCCCGCGATCACGTTTCCCAGGGTTTGATGGATGATTTCAATTTCCGCATCTCGTCGTATTTTAAAGCAAAAAGTGGGAAAATCATCGAGTGTCCTTGGCGAGTGCTTAGACATATGGCATGAACATGACCGACCGAGCTTCCTCACGGTTTTACATATCACCGGCAGTGGATCTAAGCAAAGGGTCGTGTGCGGATCCCGGGAAGACAGTCCACCGCAGCGGAGTTCCGCTTGCCCATATCCACAAGAAAGGAGCAAGCGGGCAGGTCTCCAACCCACTTGTATCCAAAAAGTTCCAAAAGCAAAAAGGAAAGGAAAGGAGGGCTGGTGATGACTTACTCGAGAATTCACGCCCCTGCCCAGATTTGAACAGCGCGCCCCTCGGACCAGCACGGCTTCATTGGAGTATTTCTTTGTGTCGACTCTGCGTCAGAGTCGAAACCACTCGGCCAATTGACCAGGGGTGCTGGTGATAGAATCAAGTGAATTGTCTCCCTAAGTAAGGTAAGAGAAGGGAAGGAAGCCTTCTTCAGATGAAGGAGGGCAGGAGCGACGCAAAGGTGGGGAGGAAGGAGCTGGATGTGGAAAGTTGAGAAGGAGCGGCTCAGGATTTAAGCTGCTGCCTGCCATGATCCATCGTAGCGCAATCACGACGGAGGAAAGTGTCAAACGCCCAGACACGCGATATGGGGTAGCTTATTGACCAGCACGGATGGTGTCAACGCCACGAACTTCCTTAATCTCGACTACGCTGAGACGCCCCCTTACTTGCGATGTTTATAAGAAGCTGCTCATCCTCTCTCCAAGAGAACATGTTGTTTCCCGCATCTTGTGCAATACGGCCACATCGCTCATTACTTCTCCTTCTTTTCGAACCAAGCCCCAGAGGCTTAGTCCCTTCCTTTGAGGCAATTGCTCTTCGTCCACTCCTTTTTCCAGCTCCTGTGTACAGTTCTGTCAGTCAGCCACTGCCAACTGATAGTCGTCATCGAGACACCATCAAGATACAATGAAGATCTCGCTTAGCCTTTGTTCGGCGCTGGCTGCCGCCGGTATCGTTGCGGGGCATATCGCCGCTTGGGCTGATGGCATGTATTGCCGAGTGAGTCTCTCAGTGCCATGACCCATGGCTCCTCTCTTGTGGTAAGCATGACGCTCAAGCAAGCAAATGACAGGGCGGAAACAACACCGCGGTAGACGATTCCAACACCAACCTGGTAGTCAACCCGCTCTACCAACTCCCGAAAGCCAAGTGGTGGATGCAAGCCGACCGCGGATGCGACAAGGTGCCCCCTCCGGCGGGCCAATTCCTCAACTTACCCGCCCGGGGCAAGTTCACCGTCGATCTCGGGGCCAACCGCGGCTGTACAAGCCTTTCCTACGGCGGCAAGACCGCGACGCAGTGGCCGGACTGCAGCGAACACCCGGAAGACTGGCACGCGCCCGGGCTGGGCAAGTGTCTCGTCGATAACCCGGACGGTAAGGGCGGGGCGATGCACACGCAGAACTACACCACCACGGCCGGCACCGCATTCGCCATTAGTTATCAGTCGGATGTCAAGAAGGTTACGATGGAGAACCTCGTCGTCTTTTCAGTTGTTGAGCAGTACGTTCTGCCTGTCTGATGCCAAAGGTCAGCCGCTGACGGTGGTCCAAAACAGTACCCCCTGGAAACGCGTGACTTCGTACCAAGTCCCGGACTTGCCTGCCTGCCCGGTGGGAGGTTGCTACTGCGCCTGGCTCTGGGTCCCAGATGGATGTAAGATCACCCTCGCTTATGGCCTCGCTTGGCGCATTTGATTGACTCGTGAATCGCAGGTGGTCAGCCAAACATGTAAGACATCGTGACCAGGCACGATCAGGGGAGAAGATGCTAACAAGCAGAAAAGGTACATGCAGAACTTTAGATGCAATGTTACCAACGCCGTGTCCACAAAGAAACTGGGCACCGCTAAGCCGCCCGTCGCTTGCCGAGATGATTCGAAAAAGTGCGTCGCTGGACCGAAGCAAATGATTGCTTGGAATCGTGAGTTGTCGAGTGGCAATGACGCTCTGATCGTCGCATCCAAATGCTAAAGTCTTTGCAGAAGCCGAAGGAAACAACGTGCCGGATATCGGGTACAGTCCCGGGTATAACGCCAGGATGGGCTTCAAGGCAGGTGCTCAGAATGACATTTTTGTCTAGACAGCATCGTCGGAACTTCGCCTCCAGTCAACCGTCTGCAGGGTTCTAGATCCGGATATGCACACCTTGACCGAGTGGAGAGCGCTAGCGAAGCTCACCGGTGAATGGGGCCTAGCCTGGACGGTTTTGCGCGGTGAATTATCTTCCATTTCTTGTACATATTGATGACCATAAGCGAGGGGGAGAAAGCACAAACATCATCTGCTTTACTCGTGAAAGGTACCGGGGCCTAATGCACGTATTGCCGAGCGCTTTCTCGCCAAAGGTTGCCTAGATTGATGCGAAGTTTCGAGTAGGGACGAGTGATGAGTGTTTGCGGGGAGATCATCGTGAAGCGGCATGCTGGAGGCATGACCTGATCTGAAAACTGATATGGTGAAATGAGCTTATCATCTTATTTGCAGCTCGGTCCTTTCAAAATATAGTACGGCCGTATCCCTGCGAGGAAACGTGGCCGAGCACAAGGCCTAGAAGCGCATCATCTTGTTGCAGTCGAGGAGGTGCAACATGCGCAAAGCTGTGCCACGCCAGTGTAAAATGCTGCTACACCGACCTGCGCCCTCTCACCGAGAAGTCGTGGACGGGATGGTGCCATGGCAAACGACGTGGGGACGACTTGAGGAGCGATTCATGAATATCTTGGTTGTGTGGGGGACCCAAACATTTCCTGTCATCTGAAGTCAATGAGGGGTAATGCTTGTCAAGGTCGACGTCATGACGTGAGACCATAGCTTTGGCGGCGCGGGAACGGATGAACCCTAAACGCTTAAGCCAACTCCAAAGCCTTGAAGCCTCTGAATTGCTGGTCAGCCTTTTGCGCCAGCTTCAGGTCTGGGACTGGCTCATCGAAAGACTCTCAGGCTTATCGCAACCGGCTTCCGAGATAGATTGATTTTCCAATACCATCTGTGTCGTCTCAGTCTCTTGGGTGGCACAGGCGGGGGGTTTGGTTGCAGCAACCGGCGGTGGCACGTCGCTCCGAGCGCCCAACCCTCTCAGGGGCGCAAACAAGGCGGAATCTGTACTGAGTATGGGGTGTCAATTTGCATCAGCCAAGTCTCGTTATTCCCTCTAAGAGGCCTTGCTCTTCCCCCTACTGCATCTTCTTCGCAGTATGCATGCACTAGGAGGTGTAATACAGCTCGATGTAGTACTCACGATGTTATATCTAGCATGTCGATCGAGAGGCGGCTTCTCCAAATCTCACATTCCGGACGGGGGAGGGCGGAAAGAGTAATCGTCCTTGGCCTCAGATTGCCCTCGCCAATAGGGACGTATCCGTGCACTGCCGATGCAGCACAGGACTGCCTGAGTATGGGGTTGATGTTTCTCCCAAATCCGATTCGCACATCCTCAGAGCGAACTGATGAAGCCGTACCTTTGCCTCCGCAACACCGAAACAGGCAAGCGTATGTGTGGCGACGGTAGCAACCTGGGGCCAAGCAACGTGGCCCCGGCATGGGCCGTTCCTCTGGCGCAGAGTTCCTTGTCGACCTTCAAGCCATACTCAATTGAGTAAACACGTTAGGGAAGCATGGGATGTGTGACCCGCGGGCCCTGGGGTTATCACTGAGGGACTGGCACCTCGGTCACTGTCGATTGTCCGGCATGCTGGTGCCGGATGCATGGCCTTGCTTCCGCGGCGAAGCTTGACGGATACATTTCCAATCGCAATGAAACCGCCGGAACAGGTTGGCGTTAAGTTGCTGGAAATTCCGCGGTAATGAATTCATTATAAGGCGTCCGCAGGCAACTTGCAGCCGATCTTGTCATGTGAGGCTAGAATGGTCGACGGACTGGTGGGTGAAGCGATGGTCCGAGTTCACCCTCCCACGATCCTTAGCGGGCCATCAGAGACGCACTCGGTGAAACCGACGAGTGTCAGTCCGACTCCTTTTCGCAATGACCCCGGGAATCTTATGCCTTTTCCCCCGTACATGGCCTTGGGCGGGTCGTTCATCGACTCGGCACAACATCCAATGGGATTCGTCCCAGGCTTGGTATTGGAGCTAGGCCCACGGCACTGATAGACTTTGAGGCTGCCGCGAGGGCTTATTGGCCTCTCTGTAGTGAGATTGAGGCCATGTAAACTGGTGTGACTGTAGAGTTCTTTCTTCTGGACTCTGGCTGCATAGCACGATGGACGAGTGAGTGCGCTGGCCCTCGCCTCGCGATCAGTCGTCGGCCATAAGTACGTGCGACCCTGCAGTGAACTCGGTGGCTTTCTCCCCTTCAATCAGACCGTTGGAATTGAGTCATCTACAACAGAAAATTAGCAGCCAAACTACTCCCATTACGACGATACGTTTCAAAAACATCTTTCTTGTTATCACATACCTTTGCAGCTGCAGTATGCCTGCCTCAGAAGTCTCCGTCCTTGTCAATGGCGCTTCCACGACAAGGTTCGTTACCGTGTCTTACCTATCCCGCTGGTCCCCGAATCTGATCTGTTTTTAGAGCGACGACAACTCCAGCGGATCAGGCCGCACAGTCCCAGTCCCGTGTCACTGAATTTGTTGAGACGGATTCCAGCTTGTACCGGAGACTCAGCCAGAACGCGCCGAACAGGACCGGGGAGTACGAAGCTCGTGCACGTGTCGCTGTGATAGAAGTCGACGCGAGACTTCAGCAAGGCCCAAAGTGATGCATTCCATCCCATGGTTCCTAGAAGCAAGCGATATACCCTTGGCTGTACTCGACGTTGGAGCGACAAACTTTGTGCCAATGTCGTTGTTAGAAGCAGGTGGAAATTTCTCCATTAATGACGAGGAAGTTGGAGCGCCACATGGCGTAGGACGGGACCTGCTTTGATGGGTGGGAAGGCACGTGGAGGGAGGCCAGCCTGACGCCTTACAGCAGGTCGTCTGAGAAACGGCTGGAGTTCTTTCTCAGTACACCTCAGTTAAGAATAAGGTACAAGGTACCCATGCGACCGGCCCATGGTCGCAGGAGAGGTCGCTCTTCTCTTTTGAGATCGAAATAGGCAGCCACTGGTCCTGCCATGGAAGTTCCGAGATATTTTCGGAGCAGGAACCGCCCATGTGGGGATGTGCTGAACAGAAGGAGCAATGACCATGCTCGAGTAACAAGTGCAAGATCTGGCGTCAGGTGTGGCTTTAGTGCTGGAAAATTATGGGCAGGATTTCTTGCGTTTCCGTAATTGCTTCATAGTAAAGTATCTCAGGTTGATTTTCACAAAAGCACTGAAGCTTCGAACATAAGGGTGAGGTATCGCGGGTACCGTACCTTGAGCACTGCATCCCGGCACTGTGGACCCACTCGTCGCATCCTGGCCTCGTCCCGGGCCGACGTGGGGTCATTCTGCCCAATGCGGTGACCCATGTTCCGGGCCGAGCGGCTAAACGGATTCACGGAAGGCTTCCATGGGCTCGCAAGACATGAATTTCATTTAATGTGAGGCACATCGATATCATCTTCAGTCTGATAGGGATTTCTACAAGGCCCAGAGTCTTTCACACGTCCACCGACCGCCAGGAACTTTAGTTCGCAATGGGACAGTGTTTCCAGTCTTACTCCTATCCTCATCCCTGACTGAGAGTCGCTCTAGGGCCTATATGGCATTACTGTCAATACAGAGGCTTCGGAAGTTCCGAAGCTGGATCGAAGGAAAAGTGAATAACAGTAACGTAAGCCACCTAATGGCCATGCCAAGTACCTACCTTGTCTCAATTCATCAGGGTCTGACATTTGTCTCAGGGCCTGTGCCCTGGTTATGTACAACGTGTTACCGCTTGGCTTTGTGCAAAGCTAAAGATCTTGACTGCTAGGCTGCTTTAATACAACCTTGCCTTAATTGACCTACCATCACATGCAGCGATTCTAAAATGAACAACGTCGCAGACGCTGTGAAGCAGTTAGTGCATTACCTTAGTCTCTGCACATGTCATCTGAGCTGCAGTGCAGTAGCCTCTTGAGTCTGAGATGATGTAGATTTTACCCATGTTCCACAGCTCTTTCCGCCAATTCAATGCAGTTTCACGGAGTCTTGGGCAAAATTCTCTGATACGACACGCGACGCAAGTCCACAAGGCTGAGGCTGGCCGAGCTTGTTCTGAGCTCCCGGTACCGGGATCCGCGGCTGCAACTGCTTTTATAAACAGAGACATGCGTCGTCGTTGTCTCGAGTCCAAGTCATGGAGAACATCACGGAATGAATCGACTTCACATCGCTATTGCAGTACTTCTACTGCATACCTAGCTACCGAGGTACTTTTGACTCTGACACCAGAGCATCTGCTCCCAAAGCTTTCTTGTCAGGTTCTTTTGTTGAGACACGCACGATGCGCTGAACTGGCCTTGGCAGAGTCTTGGCCAGCCTATTTCAGACATCGGTGAGAATGGCTGCTGGCCCCTGAGGACCGACCAAGCTGAAAACATGTCATGCTTGCGACTGATGCTGACTTTTTGACTCCAGAAGCCTGCGAATTGATGGATTCGTCGGTTGCCGATCAAGAGTAAGACTGTTTTACGCAACAATATTTCTACTGATTTGCCCGGAGAGGTCACACTAATTTACCTTGTTTGGCCCAGTATTGAGGCTCAGAGCGGGGCCCGAGACCAATAATTTCAGCGACCAACGCTCCTCTATGAAGCTATCTGAATCTGTAGGTCTCTGGAAGTCATGGTCTTTTCGGTTGTTCTTGTCTAGCAGCCAAAGAAAGTTGTTGCGTTTCCCCTCGAAGGGCTGAGATACCCATCGCCCCGAGCGTGGTGGTCTATTGGTCTTCTCGATTCCACGCCAGAACCCTTTCATAACTTCTGCGAGCGTTTAATCTGAAGTAATACTCGTTCAAGATCATCCTAGCATCGCTGCTGCAATCTTGAAGAATAAATTTTCAGTCTCTCAGGAAAGTCCTATCATCTATCATAGCGATGGAAGTACTTAGTTAATCCTACAGAAGACATCATATTGGCGTGCACGAGTATCTCGGAAAGTCCCGGGGCGCGTCGAGAGAGAATTACTAAGGAGGTATAAGAAATATCGGGGCAATTGCACGGAATTATCGAGACTCTTACGGCTAAGGAAGGTAACTGCATCCATACACAAGCAGACTTGTTGGGACTTGGGTACCAGTTTTCAAAACCTAATTAGGCTCGTTGCTACAAGCGGTAACGTAATCTTCGTCAAAGTATACTTGGGGATTATAAACACTTGCGACAAAATGGTGTATACATAGACTATAGGTAGAGCTTGTAGCGCGTCAGTTTTGCTCTTCATGGCTTATGTGCTTTGAAAGTTTCACTATTCAGACAAAGGTAGCAAAAAAACTGACGATGTGCTATTACTTTGAAATCCCTGCTACATGGTAGAGATGGAACCATTCTTGAGAAGTGATCCTTCATAGTCGCAACACTTTTTGAAGTATTTAGTTTCTACCCTCTTCTTCTACGTCCAAGGTGTCTTGAGTTATAGTGACTGTAATGAAGGACAAACTCGAGGGACACGGACGTCAAATTTGGCTCAGCGGAGACCCATTTTAGTCGGGCGAGCTTTAAATTAGTTCATGGCATCCTTGGACGGGATCAGTGGGGCTTGCTGCCCGCTACCCCATTATGATCACCCTCCAAGCTCCACCGGGTATTGCATCAAACCCAGGGCGTCTTCTAGAGCTTCTCATCCTCCGATCCCTACGAGGCATGCTGGTCTATCGATGGAAGACTTTACGTATTTTAGCTGGTGACTCAGAGGCCCACGTGTGCTTACAACGCCAGGTCACTGTACGCCTCGAAGTTGAGCTACCATCGTCTGAGCCCCGTGCGCAGATGCGGGCACTTTCGGAAGTCTAGCCCGATGCGACCAAATCATTCGCGATCTTCATGCCCATGCCGCATCCTTCCGGAGCGACATAAGCACTATGATGTTTGACGAAAGATATATAAGCATCAACCCCAGCCGTAGTGCTCACATTTGGAGAACCCCTTGAGGCGTCAGCGCTGTACTGTATCCGCCATAATGCCAATATCATACATCAAGTCACTGCTGTTTGGGAATAGCAACACAGGTGCTAACACAGAGGCATCATCACCTCGACCTTTGGATCCGAGGTTGGTTCCTGAGCCTGACACTTCTGATTCTCTCACGCTGCCAGACGGCCGAAAGCTAGGCTATGCACAATTCGGGCTTTCGACTGGGAAGCCCATCTTCTACTGTCATGGCCTCCCAGGCTGCCGCATAGAAGCTGGTCACCTTCATGAGGCAGCTTTAGATGTCGGTGCTCAAGTCATTGCGACGGACCGCCCAGGAATGGGTTTGAGCACCCCTCAACCCGGACGAACGCTTCTCGATCACCCCAAAGACTTGGAACATCTTGCGACGCATCTCAAGCTGAAAGAATATGGAGTTCTGGTATGTTGGAAACCTTCGCCTTCTGTGACACGACTGCTAATGTTTGATAGGGTGTGTCTGGAGGCGGTCCCTATGCACTGGCTTGTGCGACCTCAATGCCCCGCGACAAGCTCAAATGCGTATCCATCGTCTGCGGCATTGGGCCGCCTGACATTGGCATGAGCGGAGCCGGGTGGCTTCACTGGGTCGGATTCAACTACGGATGGCACTACACCCCTCGAATTGCCGGCTGGTTCTTCCATCATCAAGGGCGGTTCCATCTATCAGACGAAGAACGGCTCAAACTACAGCTCCAGAATGCGGAGAAGAAGAAAGCAACGTTCCCGAAGCAAGAAGCCGAGATCTGGTCAGACAGAGAGATCGTGGGGCGCATGGTCATGGCAAGTCGACAATATTACGCTCAAGGAATCGATGGTGTAAGCAATGATGGTCACCTGATTGGCACAGAGTTTGGATTTCGTATCGAGGATATCCAGCCTGTCCTGCCTGTGCGCCTCTGGTATGGTAAAGAAGACACATTTGTTCCGATGAATCACGGAATACAAATTGCCAAGCGATTGGGAAGTAGAGCTAATCTTAGACTCGAAGACGACACGCATGCTAGTATCTTCTTCAATTGGAGGAGAGAAGTATTGGCAGATTTGGTCAAGAACATTTGAAGTCTCTTTTTCTTTTGCTTTGTATATTTCAACCCAACGTCATAGACATAGATGACCATTCTCATCTCACTTCCTCTTTGAACAGATTTTGAAGATTACTCATGTGACAGCGCCCAGGCCAACCAGTTGGATGTTTGTTGTCTGTGGATCTAGTCCATCTATCCAGATCCACCCTCCCACGGAGAAGCACTTCACTTTCGTCACCCATGAACACCAACGATTTCTTCGTGGCTCTTCAAGTTCATACCCATTATTCCCCTGTACATTACAATGATTCTATCGTTCTTTGTTTGATATGGGATGGCTTTTAAATCCAAGTCCCTAAGATAGCATGCTCTAACAAGTTTTCTTCACTCCGGCAGGCATATTAAAGTGGCCTGACTATTTTCACCGGGCAATTTGAAGTTGACGAAATAGAAGGTCGGTAGTTCTAACTTCTACGTAATATACCTGAAATTTCCTCTCTTTTTCTAATGGAGACCACCCGGAAATGCGGTAGTCGACAATCGTCCGCTCACGCCAAGTGAAAATGTCGATCGATTGCCGTCATACAAGTCTTTTGGGCTTTTCTGGAGGGGAAACACTCAAACATCATACTTTATACATACCGTCGGATTGGAAGTCCAATTCGACCTCGAGGCTGGGCAGCTCAGGGGTCAACTACGACCCTTGAATAGATTCCAACTGCCCACCCAACCTACGGTTGGAACCTCCCTTTTACATACCACGTAGAATCAGTTAATACAGAGAATTGACCCTTCGTTACCCCCGAATCAGTCATAAAGAAATTGATCCTTCGTCTCCCCGAATCCATTGGTTCGAACCGATCGCCTGTGATAGAGGTGATACTAACACATACCAGTGGGTGTTAAGAGCCCAGCCGTCGTGAGGCCACGTAGGGGTAATTTCAATATATAGAATCTAAGCTGAAGAAGAAAAGAGTTTTCGGAGCGAAGGCTTCGCGAAGGTTTAGCGTTAGGTGGAGCCTACGCGAACCCAGCGTGGTGAGAGGTGGCAGAATCCGGGCCTTAGCCCGGATCCACTACTCGGGTCCAGCCCGTAACAGTGGGCCAGATTAACAGAAGTTTTCTCTAGGAAGACAACCAGGACTTTCGACTTTGTAAGCCTGCGACCATAATTCTGCCAAACTAGAGCTACGTAGACATGCCCGGGTGCTTGTGGCGCGTTCTCATTGAGCAAAATAATCAAAAACACAATCTCTGTCTCAAGATCGGGGAGTCAATGATTTTCCATGACCGGCTCTGCCCACCTTGCGACAATTTGATATTTTGACGCTCCTATCTTATGCCACAGGGTGAAAGTGAGGATCTAAGCGTAAGTTATGGGTACAGTACTGGGGGTCGACTTTTTCTAAATCGTGCCGGGGTCAAGTAGGGCCTGCCCGCTCAGCAGAGTGCCGGGGAAGGGGGTAGGGCAGGGCAGCTAGCGTAAATTCGTATATTAGCGTAGCCGGTCACATGACCAGCAAAGATAAAGCAAGGTACAGCTCAGTTCTGGGATATTGATCGTCGGGCCGGTTACGTCGAGAATGGAGGCCAGGGTTGGCAACTCACACCCAGTCAGCGAGGGGTTAGCAGGGCTGTTGACTACAGCTGCCTGCTGCACCTCGCATTGCCCAACCTACCATACACCCGATTTTGACAACCGCGTGTCAGTCGCCGCGCGGATACACCGTACGGTGTGAGTTGAACCACTTTCACACGTTGGAGAGGGGCTCTTCCAGGCCGCTCGGTAAGAAACGCAAATTAGGTTCACGACGTGATGAAATGCTGCGCAGCTTTCCTCGATTTCTTTTCCACGCCCAAAAGAACCCCGTAGAATACCCGCTCCGTCGTTCCTCTCACTTTTCGGAAATTTAGTCTTGCGTTTCCTGAACTTGAAGGCGATCCTACTCAGTTGATCTTGCCAATGGCTTCATACTTTGGTCCAACCAATACTTATTTTCTCAATGTTCCATATGCAATCTGCATTAAACGCTACATTTAGGCCTCTCGGACTTTGACTGAAGTCAGCGCACGAAGGAATCTGCTCATTACGGCAGCATTGCTTCTCCTCCAACAACGGGGGACGGTGCAGGCGGAAGTGCCGCGCTACTTTGTTGAAAGTAAAGGCATAGGGACACCCCTCCCTCTCAGGAACTTGTCGTCTGTGTTCCCTCCCAAGAGGGGGCGCTCTAAATTGGAGGCCTACGTACCCGCCATTACGAGGTAATCTCTTGGTGGTTGTAGAAAGACCTAAGGTCATCAGCAGAATCTGGACCTGACCTCTTATCATCCGAGTACCGTACGTCAACCCTCCTTCCAACACTTCGCGCTTTCAATCGTGGCTTAACCGCATTTCTTCTATGCTATAATTTGGATAGCTGACATCATATCCCGGCAGTGAGGCTCGATGGACCAAAACGTATTTCAAGGTGGGCCGGCAAGAGAGCTCTCACAGGTCCAACATTTTGTCTCGGACCAGGCATTCCATCATCCAAAGGGTGGGAGCATCGGGAACAAATCCAGACAGCAGAGCCGCCTAAATAGTGTTACGGGCTGGACCCGAGTAGTGGATCCGGGCT
>JFFI01002097.1:0-24139 GCA_001563125.1 Colletotrichum salicis
TATACTAAGAAATTCTTCCTAGATACTTTAAGTAAAACCGGTAGAATTAGAATAGCGTAATAGCTATCTTTTAAGCTAATAATAGTATATAGCTGTTATGCCTGCATAAGAGTCATGCCCGCGTATTAAGTCGTCATGCCCCCCTATCAATTCCCATAATATATAAGTAGGATAATTTATAGGAGTCATAGTCGTTTAACGGAAAAGGTAGTGGGGGCGATTGACGGTGGATTAATTGCCGTGAGTAAATGAGAATGTTTGATAGCGAATCTTATGAGCTGAGCAGGTTTTCTGACGAGTCAAGCTTTTCATTGTATGAGGCCTTTATTTGAGGCGAATTTTCTGAAGTTTGTGTGAGCTGTGGGATGGAGACTTGTGTGAGGCTTTCGGATAAAGAAGATTGAATCGGGGTGTTCCATCCGATGCGGCTGAGAAGAGAGCTGAGTGAGACCCCTCCTCTGAATAAAGATAAGAATGGAGTAAGAGTCAAGATGACTTTGAATCTCAAACACCAATCCAACTTCATTTCTGTAATCAAGTATCTCATCTGAATACCTCTTTCGTCGCTTCGCATTTCCATCTATTGTAGTTTTTCGACTGTACTGGAACAACCTGGCTCACGATGAAACCGAGTATCTATAACCGCTTGATGCTATGAGCGAGCTGGAGATGTAAGGCGCATAATTATTTTCATGATTTTGTCCGCTGTCAATGAGCTGGCGGTATATCGTGGGGCGCATAAGCCTGTTCATCCCCAATGCCAGCACTGATGAATGAGACGCTCAGATTTGCGAATTCTCGACGATGAGTAGCTTGTGCGAGAGGAAGCAATGCATAAAATGCACAACTCGCATTTGTGCAACACCACCCAACAACATTCACAACTCCGGGTACGTACCCGCTAATGGTTGCGAGATGTTTTCCTCTTTCAATTTTCTTCGCCTCATTCGAACAGGAGTCCAGAGCTTCCCCCAGAAAATCAGAAATAGGGACCCGACCGCCGTCCCGCGGGCCTCGAGCTGCCTCTACCACATCGCGACATCCCACGAGACACCACACCATCTCTTTCACAAACATCCACAGAAACCTTTCGCCTCCCGGACCCCAAAACTCTCTTCCGCTGTGCGCCTCGTGGCCCATGCTGCCACGAACTTGGGGAGCCTGGGCCAGGCTTGGCTTTCTAGGAAGGCCGCCCTTCGCTGTTTCGAGGTGAGAGAGGTGATACCTTTGCGACTCGACTCATTTTGCGGTTGGAAAAAGCGCTGTGGGTGGACAAACGCCGCCCCTCCTGTTGGCAAACGTTGACTCGATGCTATTCAGAAGAGTTATCAAGTACTTTCGTGTTGAGATCTAATCAGATCATATCCACACACTACTGGTGAGACCACTAAACAATATCTAGAAGCAAGAAATGATTTACTTATTAGTCGCAAAAATCCGCCCTCTCGGTATCTTCCTTTTCCTGGGTATCCAGGCTCTCATGCCTTTGTCTTGTCAGTCAGAACCCATGCGTCCTCCATAAGTACATGATCTTGGCAGTGCCATTATTAACACTAGGTTACAGTAATGAGCCACTCCCTCCCTCCTCAGTGACACCCTCTCTCTTCGTCGATCTCTCTTTCTGACTCTTTCTCTGTGTGTGTCTCTCTCTCTCTCTCTCTCTCTCTCTCACTCTCAAGGGAGGGGCTCAACTGGGATTAAACACTAGGCCTCATTGAAGCTTGGCCGCGTTTCTTTCGGCCTTGTTCTCTTTCCACCACTTTTGCTCGCGCTTGATCGCGTACTCGATCCAAAATCTCGCAGTGACACCCCAGATTATAATCCACCCAAACAAGACGCCCAATGTTGTGCCAAACGCGCGTTCAAACTCCAGGTTCCAAATGATGCCGGCCACGTAGCCAATGTACGCCGTGCAGCCGCCGATCCAGAAGAGTGTCAACTCGAGAATCATCTTGCGGAACATCATCGACTTGTCGTACCGCTCAACGTACTTTTTGCGGAACTCCCTGTTCTGCGCTCCATCGACGGCGAAGAAGTCCTCGGCGGCGTAGTAGACAATGGGCTTCAGGCGCGTGCCTTTGGGGTCCGAGTTGATGCGGAACGGGATCTTGATCGGGATCAACGTCGCGAAGGCGATGACGTCCAGGACCATGAACATGAAGGCGGGAGAGTACAGGTACAGCCACTCGACGACGTCTGGCTCGTAGACGGTGGTCGAGCAGACAAAGGGGACCAAAGCGGCAATCAGGCCAAGTGCGTATACCCAGGTTGTGGCATCCAGCTCCCACCGGGATTTGGACAGCAGCGGCGCGCACTCGTCGTAGCGGGCGATGAGTCGATATACTCGCACGATGAGGATGTACACTTCGCCGAAACCAAAAGCAATAATGGCAAACCCGAGAATTCTACTCTCGACCGTCTGGACAGGGGGGAGTCCGCACTCCACGCCCGCGTCGTAGGCAGACTGACACGCGGCGCGACGATCGTTTCGTCGTGCGCGGAGCCAACTGTAGTAGATGCAGACCGGCAGCGCGAGATCGAAGAAGAGAATGACAAACGGGCCGATGGAGATTGAGATGTGTTCCGTCCAGTCGACGTACTTTGTCAGGGGCTCGAGCTCGTCGTCGTCGCCGGGGGTCTCGCCCGTTCCCCCAAGGACTCCTGCGGCCGCCGGATCAGTCGTGGTCTTTGGCACGCCGTCTCGACCGAGCATCTGCGCCGTGCTCTCGCTGACGGCCGTGATCGTGGAGTCGCGGAATGCCTCACGGTTCTCGCCGCCGGGAGCGCGCTCCCTGGCAATCGCCGCATCCGACGCTGCAGTCGGGGCGTCGGCCGTACCGCCGCCGCCGGCCACGGCTGCCTCGTTGGAGCCCCTCCTGCTGCCCTGCTGGGATCCGCCTCGACTTCCCTGTTGCGATGATGATCTTGCGGCAACTGCTGCCCGGCTTCCCTCGCCGCCTTCCACGGATGGTTGTCGGCTCGGTACCTTTTGCGAGGCTGGTTTGCTGCCGTTGTTGACTCCTCCGGCGCCATCGCTTGGAGCTCTATCTTCGGACGGGTGGCTTTTGCCTGAGTACGAGGTGCTGGGTGGCTGTTCTTGCGGCGCGTCCTCGAAGCTTGCCTTTGACGATGTTATTTGCTCTCCTTCATTGTCGCTAGTGATGTCAGCAGCCGCCGCCGCCGCCGCCGCCGCCGGCTCGTTGCTTCCTGACTGCATTGAGGCAGCACTGCTTATTGTCTGTTTCCAAGAGGAGAACTAGGTCAGTAAATCGAGGATTTGGGGACGGGAAGAGAAGAAAAGAAAGAACGAGTGAAAGAGAAGCTCGTTTTGCGCGCGCGCCGAAAAAGCAACAGCGACAGCAAGAACAGTAACTTTCGATAAGCTTGATCTGAGTGACAAGCAGGAGGAACCAGAGCTCTCTCGCCTTACCTCTCCCTCCCTCTCTACAACCACACGAAGCGGCGGTCAACTACTTCATATGGAAAGGTGTTCACTGGACAAGCACAGAGGTGTGTGTGTGTGGTGGCGCGGATCCCAGGCGCACGTTCGCCCACCGTCGCAACACGAATCATGAGGGCAGCATGAAATGCATCGCGACATCAGGTGGATGCCTGACCGGCCGGTCCCTGGTTTCGAAAACGTGCCCAGGTGGTATCTGAGCCATTCCATAGGATGTTCCTTTTCGGGCCCCGAGCAGCAGCGGTCAGCGGCGGGCTGCCAAGCAAGCAGTGACAGCCATAGCATCTGTAGCAGTAGTAGCAGCAGCAGCAACATTAGCAGGCGTGCTCCTCGGATTCCCCTGCGACGGACTGGCGGAGCTTCCTTGGTCCTGAGGAAGCCGTCCAAGTCGCGTGATTGGCACCGGTCACAATGTGGTGTTGGCCTCTAAGTGTTTGGCATCTTCCCTCCTTTGCAAACTTTGGCCGGCATTAACCCAGAGCTTCACCTCAATCAGCAACGCCAATGCTCTGGACTCTGTTCGCCCGCGTCTACCGCCTCCCACCCACCCTCCTTTGTGGATTGTGTGTTGGGAAAGGCAAAATAAGTCACCGAATGAAAGAGGGTAGCAGTGGTGTTGAGCTGACAAGACAAGACACGATACTTGGCGCCGTGCGCCCCAGTGCCTCCCCCAAGCCCCCCTTGGCCAGAACTTGCCAGGCCAAGACCTCTCAGTTCTGTGAGACATGAAGTATGTTTTCCAGGATCTAGCCAGACTCGGAACATGAACTTTCGGAGGATTTGGCACTCCACGATCGGCGACGGACTCCGTTGCGGAACATGTCGATTAGCTCCCGACACAGGGGCCGACCCTGGCGTCGGGTCTCCCTCCCATCACGCCGCCCACTTTACAGCCCCAGTGATCGACCTTTCGGCGCCCCTTGGTGAGAGCAAAAGGACCTACTTGTAACTGAAGATTTGGGGAACAGCCGGTTTCCCCGGGGTTCCCATGTTCTTGACTCGAGCCAGAACCATTGCTCGCTCGGTTGCGTTCAGTTCTAGCGTCAAACGCTAGTGCGGAGTCAAGTCCGGACATCAGAGCACATGGGAAGCGTTAGCAGAGAGTGTAGAGAGCATAGAGAACGAGAAGTATGGCAGAGCACAGAAGAAGCACAGCGAAGGAGCGCATGCACGCAGTGTTCAACTGATCAAGGGCATATTCAGCTGAGGTGTCGTGAGAACAGGAGGGAAGGGAGCTCTGGCAATGGGGGGGAAGAGCACAAGTTGCATATAGGCCCGACCTTTTCCTTTGCTAAAGCAGAGCTTCATCCCAGAGAGCTGGTCCAAGTCCTCCCTTTTTCTGCAACTTGCCGCAGAGACACAGGATCAAAGCGCAAGCAAAAGCTCCCTCAAAGTCCAGTCATCCAGTTTCTTTCCTCCAATTCTGCATTTCCCCATTTTGCGAGACTCTCCCATGTTTCCTGTTATTTAATGCAGGCATGCCATGCCTTACGCCAAGGTTCTGCCCTGCGCTATCTACCTCGTTTTACTGCGGCGCTTGTGGTCTGACCTTTGAAGGGTATATATGGCCTTTTTTATACCGTTTGGGAGTCGATGGATATCCCATGAACCCGGGACTCATTTAGCATCTAGACCCTTTCCCGCCCTGCTTACCTTCCATCGTTCCCACGTTCTGGGGTCCCAGAATTGAAAGGAGTCGAAACTAACGCAGCCCAGACAGAGCTACGCTTCGGCCTTACAACTCGACCTTGTCAAACAGCGGCCGAATGAAAAGGTTTGCAAAGAAGCGGCGATGGGACCGTCGGACAGAATTTCGGATAGGCGACATAGAGCTATATCCGAGTGCCCGGTCTGCCCGCGTACCTTTCCCCCCAAGTGTCCATTCGCACGATCAGGCCTGTCGGACCACAGGATGAGGGCAAACTAGCCGGTCTCCATTTGACACGCAGCATCAATGTTCTCTCTCTTCCCCCCCTCCTTTTCAATCTGAACTGGGGATTGACGTTTTCATGATACAGGAGAAGCAGCATGACTCTCCTGCCATCCAAACGCAGCAGCCCACTCCCTCCCCTCCTTTCCCATGTTTATGAGCTACCACAGCACACGTCGCCCTTCGCCGGTCAAGGGCGCCTAGACACCAAACATATTCAAGGATACGCTGATCAATGCCGTCGATGGGATTTCACGCGGCCTCCTAAGACTCCACTTAAGGGGTCCCTCGGGCAGTTTTAAACTCATGATCAATGGCTCTCTCTGCCTTACGGGCGCCCGCTCGTGGTTGACGGGCATCCTTTCTCGCAGAGATCCTGATCCTGACCTGCCTTGTGCTTAATGTGCTATGGATGACCCAGGCCAAAGGTCAGACACACGACCCCGTCCATCACTTCATGATTGAGTTGCGCCACCTCCCGCATGCCCACCACCTGTCCGTCTCCTTTAGCCGCCGGCGCCTACGACCTGTCAAAGAGTCAGTCCTGTCAGACTATCCATGTCACATCTGAAGCTTCCGTCGCTTTTGAGGTCGAGTCACATCGCTCGCTGCAAGATGCAGATTGCCCTCTCTCCGGCTTCGTTGATCTCGCATCGTGAGATGTGATCAGTCCTACATACCCTTTCACCACATGCCTGCCTAAAGGTGAGGTGCCTACTTTAATTTGCTTTACCTTAACTACCTGCACATGACGGCCCGCCGGATCGCGACGTTGTACGTATTCCATGGCATCAGACGCCCCGCCCCGCTTGGTCGGCGGATGACGCCGTAAATGCGACTTCCGAGCCTCATGACCATTTCTCAGTGCTCACAGATTGGATCGAGAAAGATTCCAAACAGGTTCCACGGAAACATCGGAGCGAGAGTTCTCGATGCAAAAGAAGAGCACTGGGGCCATCAACCGTGCCCTCGCCGAACCGTCTATCCCTTAGCCCTTGCCGTGCTAGTGTTTCCTATCCTTCTTTTCTTTCTTTCTAGATCGCCGGTAGAACAACCGGGCTGTGTCAGATCCTCATTTTCCTTGCCACGCGACTCATGGAAACATTACTGTCAGAGCACCCGGCGCGCTGGGTCCGTCGTTACATCGTCAAGGCTGAAAGGCTGCAGCTAGCACGGCCGAATACGCTAGACTATTGAGGATTGGCGAGAACAGACTTGACTCGGATCAGGCAGCTACCGCGAATCGTAGGACGGGACAATATTAAGGTCATTCGTCAGGCGAACGTCCATGTCGTATTTCACATGTGAAGTGGGATAAGAATGGCACTCTTTCGTTCATCTCTTGATGAGTTCGTCGCTTCACATGGCCTCCCGTAGCACGGAGCAGGAGATGCTGGCTAAGCACGTATCGAGAGATTCCACTAGTACGTGCACATCTGAAGCGTGCCATGTCTTGTTGTCAACTATGAAGGAGCTACTTTTAGAGGATCCAAGACACAAGGCACAGAAGGAGGGGAGAGATCTATCGGCCGCCCCGATTGGGAACCGTTTCATGCCGGGGGCATCAGGGGCTTGGCTGAATCGGAACGAGTCGCTTCTGCAGGCGGGATGTAACCTCCTGCTTCTTCAAGAAGAAGACTAACTTGTCATAATGATTCTAGAACGTCTGCGTCGTTCAGAAATAGCATATGCATCTCACCGACTTAAAGATTCGAAACGTTCTAGCCATTTTCTAGTCACTCTTATACAGCTTTGATGATCTTAGTTTACTGCAGGGTCTACAAATTTCCACTTTGATGCTGGATGACATGGAGATGACTGGGAAATCATTGATGCTCTCATGGAAGTCCGGGAGTTGGCTTTCAAGACTCTCTAGGCATCTTCTGGCTCCATGTATATTCACGTTTCTTCGACATTACTAATGCCATTCTACTTGATCAATCCCTTAGATAAAAATAACTTCATGTATGAGCTATTGAGGTTTTTCCGTTGACCCAGGAACACTGTGCAAAAGGTTAGACGATTGCTTGAGGGTTGGACGAACACGAACTACACAAGTAGGCTACATGTATGGTATGTCAAGGTCGAGAGAGTGGTTCCAAATCAATCAGATACGATATGCTGACTGTCTCATAGAGGTGCTTCACGATCTGGATTCATAAATCCGTAACATTCTCTTCGGCTAAGTAAGCGCACCGTGTGTAGATGTACATAGGCTGGTATTCTATTTCCTCATTGCTTCCTATCGTATAAGCTCAGGTCCTCCTCATGCGCAATCATAAATCCTCGCCACATTCCTTATGCCCAAGTAACCCTCTATTGCTTGCCCTTGCCATTGCCAAGCTTGGCCTTGATCTCGGCCACAACAGCAGCAGTAACCTCCTTCGTCGTCGCCTTGCCACCGAGATCGGCAGTGACAACACCGTTGCCAGTGACGTTCTCGACACACTCCATGAGTTGTGTCGCCGCCTCCTTCTCGCCGAGCCACTCGAGCATCTCGGCGGCAGTCCAGAAGGTCGCTACGGGGTTGGCAACACCCTTGCCCGTAATATCAAAGGCGGAGCCGTGGATGGGCTCGAACATGGAGGGGTTCTTGCGGCTGGGGTCCAGGTTGCTGGTAGGAGCAATACCGATGGAGCCGGCAAGGGCAGCAGCCAGATCGGAGAGAATGTCGGCGTGCTGGAGCCATTGTTAGTCTCTCATGCAAAAACTCAACTCAACAGATACTTACAAGGTTGGTGGCAACAATGGTGTCCAAGCTCTTGGGGTTCAGAACCATTCTTGTAGTCATGGCGTCGACGAGCATCTTGTCAAGAGAGACGTCGGGGAAGTCCTTGGCAACCTCATAGACAACCTCATCCCAGAGAACCATGCCGTTACGCTGAGCATTGCTCTTGGTGACAAAAGTGAGGAGCTTACGGGGGCGGCTGCGAGCAGTCTCGAAAGCGAAGCGGATCAGACGCTCAACGCCGTGGCGGGTGAAGATGGAAACCTCGGTAGCGGTCTCCCAGGGGAAGCCGCGGTGTGAGCGACCACCCTGGCCGGCGTACTCACCCTCGCTGTTCTCACGGATGATGACCCAATCCAGATCACCCTCCGCGCAGTTGCGGAGGGGGGACTGGGTACCGCGGAGAACACGGGTGGGACGAACATTGGCGTATTGCTGGAAGGGCTGGCAGATTGCCAAGCGGAGACCCCAGAGGGAGATGTGGTCGGGGACATCTTGCGTGAGTTAGTCATGAGCACGAGATTGAGTCTTGACTCGTGGGGGTAACATACCGGGAGCACCGACGGCGCCGAAGAGGATGGCGTCGTGCTTCTTGAGCTGCTCGAGACCGCCGTCCGGAATGTACTTTCCGGTCTTCTTGTAAGTCTCGGAGCTCCAGTCATAATCGGTGAAGTTGAGGTCGAATGTGCCAAGAGTCTCGGAAAGAGCCTTGAGGACCTCCACACCGGCCTCGATGACCTCCGGGCCGATGCCATCAGCCCCCATGGAGGCGATGCTGTAAGACTTTTGGGCGGGGAGCGCGCTGGGCGACATCTTGAATGACCGTGAGGGGTGAAGTGGGTGGATGTGTGGTGTTGCAGTCGTATGAGGGGCAGAAGACGAGGGGGGTATGATAGGTATCTTTTCCCTTTAATGATGAGATGAGATCTTGAAGTTGGTGGTGATGGCTGTGCTGCAGGGTATGTCAGAGCGCAGTGAAGTTGTCTTCTTTTGTAATTGTCTGACTCCCGCCGACAACGGCTAGATCACCGTCATCATCGCCCACCATCTTCGGGATTGCGCCGCAAGTGTCGGGAGTTTGTGGAGTTGGGGTTCGTGGTGGAGGCGGCGATCTGGGGTCCGGGGAGCGGTGTTGGCCTTGTCCGCTTATGAAGACATGTCCGCGGACAAAGACAACCCCGCATGACTATCATTCAACGGCGTTGAGTTGTTTTCCAATTGCCTCACAAGCAACACAGGATGAGCCTTTTAACGCAGCTACTCTGAATCTCAATTAGTCTCACGCAGAGTCATTCGCAAGCTTTCCCCGCGTTTGAAAGCATATCAACACGTGCATCCCTCCAACGGTAGCGCACGCGCGCCTCTCGGTCTCGGGCTTGAGAGGTGTTTTTCCAACTGGCAAGTTTCCCGTCGTCGCCAGGTGGTTAAGTGTCAAGGTAACATCTCGCCATGATCGACGCAGCAGCCTTGGAGGCTGTAATTCAGCAACTTCTTCCTTCAATCAAAACACATAGAGCGGAGTCGGCGACCCCTTTCATTCTTGGCCTTTCGGGCCTGCAAGGGAGTGGAAAGTCAACATGGGCTGAGGCTCTTACCAACACACTCAACGCCAAGTATGGCATCAACACAAGGACGCTATCATTAGACGACCTTTACCACGACCATGACCAGCTGGTGTCATTACGAGAGTCTGACCCTGAAAATGGCCTTCTCCGCACCCGTGGACAACCCGGAACACACGATGAAGATCTAGCGCGGCGCTTTTTCGACGATGTGTTCAAGTCACAGTCGAACCAGACAGATCCAGAGCCCATCAAGTGGCCGTCATTCGACAAAAGTCTGTTCAGCGGTGAGGGTGGCAGAGCCCCAGAATCGCAGTGGGACAGCGTGCTTAGAAACCCACCTCTGGGGGTTCTTATATTCGAGGGTTGGTGCCTTGGTTTCCAACCACTGTCGCCCGCAGAAGTCGAAGAGAAGTGGAAGAGAGCCAAGGAATTATCAACAGCCAACACCGAGAACATTCAGCTATCCACAACGACATTAGCCAGTCATAGCCTCGAACACCTTCAGCTCATCAACAAAAACTTGGAAAGGTACTGCGAGAGCTTCATGGGCCCCTGGCGCTTCGACGCATTCCTTCACCTCAGCACAGACCAACTAGTCAACGTCTATCACTGGCGTCTAGACCAAGAGAGGGCATTGCGGGAGAAGAAAGGTGCGGGCATGACGGATGCGGAGGTTGTTCGTTTTGTTCAGGGGTATATGCCCGCGTATGAACTGTATCTAGAGAGGTTGACGAACGAGTCGTTTTTCCCGCAACAGGATGCTGGGAGAAAGGCTCATGTTCGCGTTATTTTAGACTCCAATCGAAAAGTCCTAGGCGTCTCCAAGGCGTAGAAGGCAGTCACAAGTAACCAAGGGCCCTCTCTGTTGTATTATGCGAATTAGTTATCTTGATCTGGCGTCGTATCAACACAGTTTCATTCCCAATCTTGAGCCCATCTTGCATCTCGGAACTGGCTACTTGCCCAAGCCTGGGGATTTAGACCTACTAGACTCATTTTCATGTCTCGATCTAGGAAGATTATAGTCCATGTCATCCCAAGGATCAACAAAAACCCATGCGCAACCCTCAATTAGGTTGTATTTTAGATCCGGGGTAAGTCAGTCCCACATCTTTGGGCCCGGTGCGCCCCCGCAAGCCCGTCCGACCGGATGGGTCAACACAAGAGACCCGTCTAATAGTCTTAGCAACACCAATCCAGATGAACATGTGCTCCTAGCTCGTTGATTCCCCCTCATCGCAACCCAGCTAAGCGTAGTGAAGAACCTGGCTTGCCATGCTATTCCCCGCGTCCCCCGCAGATTTACCCCAAACGCCCCGGTAGTTTCTTTGTCCGCTTAACCTAGTATGAGTCCGGGGAATCAGGGAGGCTTTCCCTCGTTGTTTGCGAGGTTACCTCTATGGAAAACGGACACCGAGCCAGGTTTCTGTTGGCGTCGAAGAAAAATATGGCATGATTAAACACAACCCCGTGGAGTTACCCCGGACCGAGCACAGATATTCTGGGGCAAAGACAGGTAGATCCAAGGTATAAGAGCTGATCTGACGCCTGTCAGTGTCATCTTTTGCAACTCACGGACTCTCAGCAGTCAATCTTCGTCTCTCTACTGGCTGCATACTGCTAAACACCCTTAATCCTTCTCGTCATCTCAACTCTACAAAGACACAGACCACAATGGCTCATGAGAAGAAGCATGACTTGGACCTCGAGTCTAAGCTCAACGACAACTTTGTCGAGATGTCGACTGAGGATGAGAAGGGCGGCGTGTTGCAGCCTGGAGCTGATTACTCTGGTGCTGTGGCAAAGACGAGCGCAGAGGAGATTGCTCTTGTCAGGAAGCTTGACTTTAGAATCATGCCGACGCTTTGGTAAGTTCTCATCTTTTGGACTGGCCACTGTGTTCAATAGCTTACAAAACCATAGGTGCATGTACTTCCTGAACTACGTACGTCGTATCTGTGTTGCCACGGTAAATCTGAGCGAGAGACTGACTTTGAAATGATAAACAGCTCGACAGAAATGCAATCGCCCAGGCTCGGCTGGATGGTCTCGAGAAATATCTAGGTCTTCAGGGTTCGCAATACAACACTTGCGTCTCAATTCTCTTCGTTGGGTAAGTCTCCCTTCCTCAACCCGAACATCCTCTAGCCAACGCTGACGGTGCGGTCCACAGATACCTCCTCATGCAAATCCCATCCAACATGCTCATGTCATCGAAACACGTCCGACCATCCGTCTACATGGCAGTCTGCATGATGGCGTGGGCCCTCGTCTCCGGCTGCACCGCTCTCGCAAAGAACTACACCCACCTTGTCATCGTCCGCTTCTTCCTCGGTGTGGCCGAAGCCCCCTTCTACCCAGGTGCCATCTACATGCTCAGCATCTTCTACACCCGTAAAGAGATCGCTACCAGGCTCTCTATCCTTTACTCGGGAAACATCTTTGCCACGTCTTTCTCGGGTCTCATCGCCGCTGCTGTGTTCAATACCATTGATGGGAACCACGGGCTGAAGGGATGGCAGTGGCTGTTCATCATCGAGGCGTGCCTTACCTTTGGCGTCGCCGTCATTGGCATTTTCACACTCGCCGATAGCCCCCTCACGACTCGCTGGTTAAAGTCTGAAGAGCGCCAGCTTGCTCATGATCGGATGCTGAGAGACACTGTCGGTCTTCAAGAGAGCAAGGGTGCCAAGGCGGGCTTCATGCAAGCCGTTCGCGACCCTCGTCTCTGGCTCCTCTGCTTCATCCAGAACATGCATCTCGTAAGTTCCCCCTTTGCTTCTCTGCCGGATGGACACATGCTAACTATGACACAAAGTCTGCCTGCAGCTTCAACAACTTCTTCCCAACCGTTGTCGGCTCCCTCGGCTTCAACGACACCATCACCCTCGTCCTCACCTGCCCACCATACCTGATCTCCGGCATCTTTGGATACATTGTCGGTATCTCTTCTGGCAAATACAACGAACGAACCTGGCACATCACCACGTGCATGGGCATGGCTATTGTCGGTTTCGTCATCTCGTGCGCCACTCTGAACATACCGGCACGCTACATTTCCTGCTTCCTCTTCGCGTCGGGAGCATACGCTGTCAACTCGTGTATCTTGGGCTGGGTCTCGGCGACGCTGGGATCCACGCAGGAGAAGAAGGCTGTTAGTCTGTCGATTGTCAATGTTATTGCTAATGCATCGTACATTTACACGGCTTACTTGGTACGTTCAACCCCCGCCTCGCCCGAATCCGGGAACGAAGACTAACGCTGGCTTTGCAGTACCCCAAGAGCGATGAACCTCGGTACCTTACGGCCATGTCGAGCAACGCGGCTTTCGCGTTTGCTTGCATTGCTGGTACATGGGCATTGCGTTTCTGGCTGGTCTCTACGAACAAGAAGATGGGCGCGAGCGGCACCAAGTATGCCTATTAAAGGCTGGGAAAATGGATATCCCACATTGGCGAGAGCTTGTTCCGGTGCAACTTTTAAAAACCAAACATGACAAGGACGATTGTACCCAAACGTATCTTAGAAGAATGAGAAATATTGCACCTACACTGTGTACCACCGGGCATGTCCTTGTTCCATCTGTACACTGGCTTGCCATGTAACTCGACTTGTCAGCACGATACTATCCAGTTGATCAACCAGTTCGCCCCGCTTGTCTTGTGAGTGTTGCATCTTGTGGGACCATGGAATGGCCATGGCCCACGCTGGCGGGTTCATAGATCGTGGGTTCCAGACCGTCGGTATATGTAATACTTCCCCGCAACATATTGGTGGCGAGCCAGGCTCTCGGTACGGGAAGATAATCTACAATGAATGGATCGGGTCAGGCTAGGTCTCGGGTTCTGCTTGGTTCAGCTCTTTAAAAGCCTGATAGGCCAGATTGTGACGATTCCTGTTCAATTTCACATTGGCATGCCTTCATGCTAGAATCGGTTTGAGTCGAGAATCAGTAGACATCGAAATATCAGGCAAAAGGCCGAGCTCCTTGGGAGTTCTGTTGGATCTCATATTTGAAGTCGCTAAAGCGCTTTGATTTAGATTGCCTGCCTTCTCTATATAACATGGATATCAAGATCAACAAGACCTGATCCTCAGTCTTCTCGGAAGTAGCCATTGGCACAACCTCAAACACCGAGAACTCCTGGTTGTGTCCACCGACGCTTTCAACATCAACTAGGTAATAATACTATCGTAAATACGACCACGTAGGATCCACAGACGGATCAAACTGCGCCGCCGCCAGGAACGGATAATCAATCGCGCCAAAAGAATTAGCAAACAATTGATCATACCAAACCATAGACTCCTGCCCCTCGCCAGGTGCATTTTCCGAAGACCCCATCGCGGGAAACGACGTCGCAGCGCCCAGCGAAAGAGAAAACGGCTGGCTATCAAAGTTGGGAGAATCCTGCTGCGCAGTCGCCTGAAACCCAGACTGAGCCCCGGGTGTACTCGCGGTCCACCCCGCGTTGACTGACGGACCGGATGCCGGTGAGGCCTGCGTGGGCCATCTACCAGACTGGTCATCCGCCGGCCCTGAAAGTCCATCGCTTTGGTTCTGTGACCAGATTGTATTGTCTGGCGCAACTATCCCTTGGTCATCCGGCCGGCCTGAGGACGCAGCGACAGACGGGGAGAAGCGGGCTCGGAGGCTGGATCCGGTTGGCTGGGTGTTTGTCGAGTCGGAACGTAGTCTTCTGGGTCTGCTGGAACTGCTGTTCGGTCGAGCTTGTTGACCGAGATCTGCTCGAAGATGGCTGTTCGGCGCCAGGTTGCTGGTGCTCGGTTGTCGCCTGAGCGGGTTGTTCGGGACAGATAATTCTCTTACGGCTGCCGTGAGCTCGTCGACTGCGGACAGGCAGTATTCGGGCCACGACGTGTCGCGGGAAGCAATGTGGCGGAGAACTTCTTTGCCTGATTCCACGTGTCTACCAAAAGTTAGTTTTAATTCGCCTTCAAAATTGTGGTTTTTAGGAGTCAGCTGGCAGACTTACTTTAACGCACTTGCTAACGGCAGCTGCCGTTCAAAGCCAGCATAAATGAGAATGAATGCGCTAATCCACACGGCCCAAGTGAACGACGGCTGAAGCAATGGTTCAAGCAGGCAAGCGCTCGTAGGGTCACCCGGAATTCTATTCTGGCTGTAATGCCTCTTCAAAGCAATGAAGATGGATTTCGCTGCAAAAATGCAGTTTTGCAGACCCGCAGAGTACGCCGGGCTTGAAGGGTCGGACGTCATCATCGGACGATTGAGGGAGATCATTGACTCATACTTTAGCAGAAGCAAGAAAACCCGATGTCCTGCAGAGATTGGCGGTTGTGGTGTGGTTTCATCTTGCGTATGCTCGTCTTCGACCGCGTCGTGGATCTCGTTTGACCATTTTGCAAGCTCTGCTTGGACGTAACTGGAGCGATCCGCGGTGTCGTCTCGAGAGTGTATTGATTTGTTTCGCAGCTCCAAAATCAACCCTCGTATCCGCGCGTGCTTGACCAGGTATGTGAGCAATTGCAGCCTATTGTCTTCGGCATCGGCAAGTGTTCCGTGCTTTTCTTCGCCGGGATAGCACACATCGACGTCATCGTCCCGGATGTCCAGTGGGAGACCCAGTGCTTGGCAGAGGAATCTCTCCGTGCAGTATATGCACCAAAAGACGCGTCGGCGCATATGTGCCTCCTCCTTGGTGAAGAAGGGGTACCTCGAGGGGCATCGATGTAAACCGAGATGGAACGCCATTCTGACTATTAAGCCACCTAATCTCGATGCCGAGTTCAACCTCAGCATGGAGACGAGGAACAGTTGTATGGCTAGGGCCGCTTGTGTAGCTTGGATCGAGGCTGGTTGGTAGAGGGCAAATTGTGACGCTGACATGGCCTCCTCGACTGTGCGGAAGACGAGGGAGGCTGGAACTGGCTGAGTAAAGGGAGCCTTTTGGCGACTGTCAGCTAGAGAGATTGACAAAATCGACTTGACAATCGAGCGTTCGAGGTGGCCGAGGGCAGCCACCCCGCCAGCACTGACTTCCTCGAAGAGGTTGAGTACGTCTGGGGCGCTGAGGAAAGGGAGTGTCGGGTGCCATGCTTCAAAGTAGCTCCTTGACCAGTCGACGAGCTGCTCAAAGGAAGGATTGAAGTCAGCGCCTCCTTCAGACTCTGGTATCAACTCAGAAGCCCGCCAAAGGTTGTGCTCGTCGCCATCACGGGAGGATGTCTCTCTTTGCAGCTGGTCGTCTTCTCCGGGGACGAGGTCGCTAATGTTGTTGGTGGACTGGGATGTCCTGAGCGCGGACTTGCGGGCCAGCCTCACATAGACGCCCCGGATAAAGTGAATGCCGCTGCCGCTACCAACGAAGCGGGCGGTGTCATGCTTGCCCGTGTCTCGCATCAAGCCATACTCGCGTGTGGGACGGTCTGTTGAGCCCGAGTGTTTCCGCTTGCGTGAGTGGTTGAAGTGCGCCGGGCTAAGGGTTCCCGACTCGGAGGTGGCATTGGGCGACTCTACGGCGTCCATTCGGAGGGAAGGGGGATGGTGAAGGTAAATGCAGATCCGGGGTTTGATAGCCCGTCTTCAGTGGACGGTTCAAGGAACGGTGGGGGCCCAAAGCATGATGTGATTGTGGAGAATTGAAGACAGAGAGGACGGCCTGGAGAGGCAATAGAGTTGTCCGCCGAGGTACAACAAAAGTGTAGAGGAAGAAAGGAGAGGAAAGGGGGAGAAGGGCGGTCGGCGGACGTTGTTGTGCGGAGGAGAAAGTGCCAGATGTCCCAGAAGTGCCAAGGCTGGGGTTGGATCGACCAGCAATTAGTCTTTGGAATATGTGTTAGACCGAGATTTGAGTGAAATGAGACTATGAGGACGGAAAAAAAGCATCGTTGTCCCAGAAAGGAAACCAGCAAGAGGCTGACGCGCCCGCGTCGGAGGCGACGTCGGTGAGGGTGGGACCATGACACGGCACCTTCCGGTAGGGTGGGGCACAGGCGGACAAAGAAAACCCCGCAGTGGCCATGGAGTTTTGTTCTTGAACTCCAGCTTTTGCGCCGGAGATCCTCGACAGTCGACTAGGGAGGACGACAGACGGCAGTAGTGGTTCTCTGCAACAAATTCTGCGTTGGAGTTATTTTGGCAAACGAAGGAGAAAATTTCCAAAATGTCCCGAAACAGCGGCGAGAGGGAAGGCAATGCCTTGCAGAGCCCCATTGCCTGTGAGTCTTGTCGACAGAGGAAACGACGGGTTAGTCCGACTATGTGTCTTTAGGCGACTTTGACCACGGCAGTTGACTAACACCGTTCAAGTGTGATAGGAAGTTGTACGTGGCTCCCCCGCACTCCGAGAGGACCCTTGTCTGGCCAAGTCCTGAGGTTGAATATCTTCCCCGCAGACCATTCTGTTTACAGTGCAGCCACGAGCCTGGGCGATGTCAGTACCCAGAGCAGAGTAAAAGGTATGCAGCCATCGACAGTCTGTCGGATAGATATCATGAATACTAATCAGAAACTCTCAGGGGAATTCCTAATGGATACCTCAATAAGCTAGAAACCCGACTCGCCGAGACTGAAGCTGCTCTCTTCCGCGTGCTCTCGGGGGCACTTGATACCCATGGCTTCGAATCGGCCTCTTCACCTGCGCTACTACCACAGGCTGCTTGGACACCAAGACAGAACAAGGTCGACCGTGTCAAGGAATGGGATAGCCTCCCATTGCAGACAACTGATGATATACAAGCCTGGTACCGATCCAAGGCGACAGAGCACAATGACCCTGCCATCGACCTCCCTGCCGCAAGCCCTCAATCGCTTATTTCAACAGTCTCCGATCCTATGTTTGCGCCTCCTCCTCCTCCCCCAAGAGATCCGGGCTCGGTACCTGGATCGGTGTTGTCAGATCATCAAGGAATTTCAGACGCGGTCATTGAACCTCAGCTACGAGCCATGACGCCAATGATCTCTACTCCCGTCAACAGATCATCATCTGATAGCCTCAGCAAAGCCAAGGAGTTATCCAAGTCGCAGCAGAATCTCTACTTCTAGAGCCAGACTGGACTATTGATACCTTTGTGTGTCGCATACTATCACACTGAGAAAGAGGAAGGTAATAATCCGAACCGGGGCAACGCCCAATGGACGGGATGGGTGAGAGATAATGCGACATTAATCTCGGGTTACACCAGACCTTGGAAAGTTGGAAGTATGTAAGACGTGGAAATGGACAAACCGTCAACGCGTCGCCTACTCGCGGCTTTGAAGGGCAAAAAGAACTTCCCCCGCCACGGCGCCGAGCTACCCCGCAGCGACCATTTCATTCCGCGGCGGCCCGGTTCCCATACCTACCCGCTCGGCTTGCGGCGGAATTGCGGAATCGCCCAATTCCAAACAGCAATGACCTCACACTGAGACCCTGAGAGCTCAAAGCTTCATCATCTTTGCAGAACCAGGAGAGAGCTTCTTATTATTGTCTGTTGAAGCATTGTCTATCATCATCTTGAGCAGATACTCTCTCCAAACAAGCGCCATCATGTCAAACTCTCAGTCTTGGGTCTCTGTATCCCCCAAAAGCCACTTCTCGCTGGCAAACATCCCCTTCGGCATCATCTCCACAACCTCAGACCCAACTCATCGCCCCGCCATCGCCATTGGTGATAATGCTCTCGACCTCAAGGCCTTCGCAAAGGCCGGCGGCTTCCACGCCCTGCCCTCAATTCAAGAACACGTATCAGCCTTCTCGTCAACTACACTAAACGACTTCGCCGCCCTCGGCCGCAAAGTCCACAGAGAAGTCCGCACATATCTGCAGTCCATCCTCGCCGAAAACACCCCGCACGCAGGGCTCCTCAAAGATAACGCCGAGCTGCGCAAGACGGCACTGGTCCCCTTCTCCGAGATCCAGAACCACCTGCCCCTCGCCATTGGCGACTACACCGATTTCTACGCCGGCAAGAATCACGCCTACAATGTCGGCGTGCTCTTCCGCGGCCCAGATAACGCGCTGCAGCCCAATTACGTGCACCTCCCCGTCGCGTACCACGGTCGCGCGAGCAGTGTCGTCGTCTCCGGCACGCCCATCCGCAGACCTTGGGGTCAGATTCTCAAGGACCCCAAGGCCGAGCCCAAGGTGCCCGTGCTCGCACCGTGCCAGAGGCTGGATATTGAGCTGGAGATGGGCATGTTCCTCTGCCGGGAGAACAAGCTTGGTGAGCCGGTGCCCGTCGACCAGGCGGAGGAGCACATCTTTGGCTACGTTCTCATGAATGATTGGAGTGCGCGCGACATTCAGGCTTGGGAGTATGTCCCTCTCGGCCCCTTCACGTCAAAGAACCTGGGTACGAGTATCAGCCCTTGGGTTGTTCTCGCAGATGCCTTGGACGGGTCCAAGACGGCTGGTATTGAGAACAAGACGGAGCTGCAGCCCTACTTGCGCGAGAGCAAGAAGAACAACGTTCTAGGCGTTGACCTGGAAGTTGACATTATCAGTACGTCGTCGTTTCGATCGCGTGCAACATTGCTTGGTTGCAGATGCTAACTGGTGCGACTTCTACAGCTGCCAACGGAAACAAGACAACAATCAGCAAGACCAACTCCAAGAACCTGCTCTGGTCCTGGCCGCAAATGATTGCGCACCACACAATCACCGGCTGCAACCTGCGACCAGGCGATTTGCTTGGATCAGGAACTATCTCAGGCACGGAGCCCGGCACTGAGGGAAGTATCCTCGAGCAGACACAGGGAGGCAAGCAGGCCGTGCAATTGAGCGGAGGCGAGGAGCGCAAGTTCTTGCAGGATGGCGATACCCTCATAATTCGCGGCTGGAGCGGCCAAGAGGGCGCGTTAGTTGGATTTGGTGAGGTTTCGGGCAAGATCGAGGCCGCGCTGAAGATTTTTTGATCGCGTCAATCGAGATTGTGAGGAGAAATGAGCATCAGTTAATCAAAAGTCTTTCGCTTGCTTAGTAGGAGCCAAATGTGAGGTCACTGATGAAGACGATGAGGTGCGTGCGAGTAAAGATGCTCAACTGAATTATAACAACTACCGACCGATGATTTACATCTTATTTCGTCCTCAACTCTTCAGGAGTATCCGGCTGGTTGAAGTAATGCGCCTTCACAACAGCCGGATGATCCTTCAGCCCCTCCGTAATCTTCTTGATAGTCGGATACGGGCTCAAATCAACCCCAAACCTCTCAGCATTCCAATACGCAGGCAACAAACACACTTCCGCCAACGAAACCTCATCACCAACAGAGCACTTCCCCGCCCACTCCTTCGCAACAGCCTCATACGCCGCAAACCCATCCGCCATCAACTCGCGGTTCCACTGTTCCGCATTCCCGCCCATGGCCCTGATCCTCCTCATAATCCGCATATTCGTCACAGGCTGGATGTCGCATGCGACAATGTTAACTAGGCTCCGGACAACGGCGCGCGTCTTTACGTCCTTGGGTAGGAGCGGCGTGGTTGAGGGGTGAGTTTCTTCGAGGTACTCGAGGGCGGCGACAGATTGTGTTACTTTGAAATCTGCATCGGAGCGGTTGACGAGGAGGGGCACGCTGGCGGAGGGGTTGAGTGCGCGGTGGGTTTCAGAGAGGTGTTCGTCTTTGAGGAGGTTGGTTGGGATTGTGGCGTAGGGGATGGATTTGAGATTGAGAGCTATGCGGAGGCGGGCTGAGCAGGAGGAGCGGAAGTAGGAGTAGAGGATATAGTCTGGGTCGGACATCTTGAAGGTTGAATAACACGGCAACTACAGAATATTGGTATCTTGGGATTCACAATGTAGCTTCCAAGGTGAAAGGACGCTGTGTAGAAGGACGTCTGGATTCGGGCTCGGTCTTATTTCACTGAGTCCATGGCTAATACACCAGCTACACACATGTAAGCTTGGTAATTCCGCTTGCTCGAGTGATCTGCTTGACACGCAAAAGGCGCGGCAGAACCGCTCCTAGCCTTCCTATGCCGACGACGAGGATGTGCTCGGACGAGGAGGCGCTCTGCAGGCACCCGGGAGGTTCCTGCGGGGAAGACGGATCCCAGCGGCACGCTGAGTGCGGGGAACGATTATCGGCATCGTATGAGAGAGCTATGGAATTGAGTCCAGTGATTGGTTCTTCAATCTCGCTGGGGTTTCTGCTCACCAAGTCGAGGGCGGAATTGCGGAATGAGAACGGCTGGCCAGGCCGGCCCAGAGCTAGTTCCGCGGGCCATCTCATGTGTAGTTCAGTCCAGCGGATTTAGATGAAGGTCATTTTAGCAAAAGGTGTTACGTGATTCAACTTTAGAGGAGTTGAAAGAGTTTACGGAATTGGAGAGGATGAGGTCCTGTGTGTGGTGCAGAAGCTAGCCGGGGTGGTCAGTCGTGGGCGGAGAACATCCAAAAACCAAAATCACTGATGCACCATATCATTTGATTTACTACTGATGCGCAAATAGACGATTGACATAACTTGGTTAATAGTATTGAAATGTGTCTCGGATCCATGCATGTCTTCGGCCTCTCGATAAATCTCTACCCCGATGGTTCTTTGAGCTACCTTACTTGGCGTAGATACGATACCTCCTTGCGCAAGCCCACAATCTGGCTCCCGGTGTCTTCAACAATAAGCAATCACGCAACGTTGGCGCAGATAGCTGTGACAGCACCGAGCGGAATGCTGAATTGAGGATAATACGGGTAGACGGGCGCGCTAGCTAACAGAGTGACAAAACCCAGGGTTACCAGGCAGTTGAAAGTAATTGGCCACCATGTCGCTCAGGTGTGGCCGGATCACCCGCCGCCTTAAGCAAGGGCAATCGGGGTGAGCAGGGTGAGCAGGGTAAGCAGGGTAAGTGTGTTAGTGCAGAAAGAGAGTCTGTTACCAGAGAACTGGGATTTGTGGCCCGTCATGCTAGGTAAGTGAGAAAAAAAGCCATACACCTTAAGAGTCGGGGCTAACCAAGGTACTCCCTCACTAAAGCCACGATGACCAGTACATTGCCACCCCTAGCAATCCCTACTTAGCCTAGGTATTTCCTATCTAAAGCCTGCTTGAAAGTGTATAGCTATTTTGATTACCCGCTTGCATAGACTGTTCCATTAGCAAATCAAAATCAGTAAATTAAAATCGCCTGGTTAAATGCCAAGGCGGTAGTGCTTACTGCCCCACTTGTCTGGTTCTTCCCCTCTCTCCCTCCCTTTCTTCCCCTCTCTCCCTCCCTTTCTTCCCTTCTCTCCCTCCCTCTCTCCCTTCTTCCCCTCCCTCCCCTTCCCTTTCCCTTTCCCACCCTTTTCTCTCTACTCGTCTCCCTCCCTCCCTCTCTCGCTCCTTCCTATCCTTTTGTCCTGTCTAAATCAAAGTAATTTGTTACCTATCACGGTCATGGCAGCTAACCAACCTCATTATCACCTTAAACCACTTATTTTGTTACGAAATAATTTGGAACGTAACACAGCCGATGATAATGACATGAAAGAGCACCTCATAGGAGGAGGGCTTGGCAAAAATGGGACTGGTCTCTTACTCAACGAGTCACAACCTTACGATCCAAATACATCCATTTCAACCCGAAGTCGGCATCGAGTAGCTCTCAGAAACCTCCAGAAGATACGGGCTACTTTCAAGGAACCAGTCTACTATCTTTGTTTATTCGCGTCTAGTATCACGGCTCTCAGTAAAGACCCATACAAAACTGGATTTTGGACCGCCTTGCAAGAATGGCCTGACAAGGACAAGATTCCATCCGACTTCACCGTGAAAGCGCTTCGAGTAATTGAGGCATACCACGAAGAGATGAAAACAAAGGATGGTGGGGCTACATCCCAGCAGAAGCGTCGCCGGGCAACCCCTGATACAACCGAACAACTTCGCCTTATGGATAGATCGAAGAGACCAAGGGTTGGGCAATCAAGTCCGGCCGAAAGCGAAGGGATCGATGCTGTTGACCACGGCCAACGTCTTTCGGTATCCCCTAACAGTTTGCCAGTCTCGCACGAGGCAAACAAGAGGCTCCAGCAGCCTGAAGAGTTGAGGAATTCTATCAGGGATGCGCCTTCTCATACCAGTTCTCGGCGCACCTCGGTATCTCGAAGTCCAGAGGTCCATTTTATTCCTCGTGTTGTGGCTTACGGCCGCAACAAAGAGGATGGGAACAGCGACAATGATGACAACAACGGCCACAATCAAGACCAAGAGAACCACAACGACCATGCTGCCAACGACAACCACGAGGTCGACGAGGTTCATCAGAACGACGGTTATAATGACAACCAATGCGATGGCGCCGCAAAGGATTCTAGCCTTCTGACCTCCCACGGTACCTTGTTACAGAATGAAGCGCAACTCCAGATGCCGCACCTACATGAGAGCCAACTCGACGTGTCGCACGCTTCGCTTCAAGTACCACTCCAACTCCACCCACAAGATCAACTTCAAATGTCACAGGAGCAACTTAGTTTTTCCCACCTCCAAGTGACACCGGGAACGACGGAATATACCGACCTAGAGTCTAGTACGTTTAATGTTCCGAAGTTCAGAGGCTACTATGTGCCTAAGGAATATCTCTACGAAGAGTTGGCGCACTATCAAGGAATGGTCAAACTCGTATTCCCTCTCACACCAGGCTTTGGCCCTTACTTCATGGTCGACGTGTCCGAGACCCAAGCGAGGAAGTACTGGGCAGGGAGGAAACAATTTATGTAGGATTGCCTTCGGTAGCTATGACTTCACCAACCCTACAGCTTCCATAGCATACAATGTTCAATCCTGGTTCCCACGGTATGATGACAGCATAGCCTTTGTTCTCTGTCCCGACCGTAGTCATATGTTTGGCGTCGCTCGTATAGATTCTGATAGCACAATCCTCCGCAGTTCGCATGTCTACTATCAAGAAAGCTGTGCCTGAAACTGGCTCATATTCTTCATCTGTAAATGTGAGCCATTCGCGAATCGAGCATCGCTTTTGGATCTGCCAAACCCAAGTAAGCGCATGCATCCATTATTGTTTGATGTACACGTACTTGGTCTGCACACTTCTTGACGAGGTCCTCGTCCGATGAAGACTTAAACCGGGACGTTTTCATTCCATCGAGCGTTCTACCAGTGGGGTCATAGGTGGTCGCGTTAAGTAAGTCTAATGTTGGTTTGCGAAATGGTCGGAAGGAACGAGCTTCGGGAAACTGCGCAAACATTAGAAAGCCCTCTAGGAAATCTAGCTGTGGGACAACCTTGATTGAATTATGCGTGGCGTAAGATGGTCTGTTGAGTCTTTACATGTTGTAATGTGGAAAAACCTGAATCAAGGTTTCTCCCCGCCCATAATCGATGCCTAATGCTTCAAAGCCTAAGGCGGCACTCGGACATATGTTATACCGTAAGTAGAGTTTACCCCGCCCCCTCCTTCTTTTAATTTTCCTTATCTATGCCCCACTTATACTCTTATCTCTTTTACCCTTTTCTTTCCCTTTACTTTTACCCTTCTCTTTCCCTTTACT